>BMAV01008578.1:0-27330 GCA_019973955.1 Trichonephila inaurata madagascariensis
TAATAGACTTCTTTAATATGCAGGGATTGCAGTTTGAAATGAAAATATATATAATTCAAAGTCCTTGCGTTATTCTAAATAGACATTAATACAAAAAAAAAGCAACAACTTCTAATGCCATAAATTTTTGCTGAAGGTTTAAACGAAGAATTTTCAAGCATATCTAGCATAAGAAATCACGACTAAATCATACCTAAAACAGTATTTTACAGCCCCAATATTTGAAGCCTGCAGTACAGCTTAACCTACCAATTTGCAATTTAACTGAAATTAATATTTTTAAACGAAGAAATTAAACAATTGGATTATTATAAACTTTGACAAAAAAATAATTTAAAAATAATGCTGCTTGTCAAAAGATAAAATTTTAAATCTTTTAAATTTAAATTTGAACTTGAGTTTGAACATTTTTCTGTAGAATACATCAATTTCTCTCTCTCTCACATTTATATTGTCGATACGATAAAATACAACATAAAGAAATACATCCAGTGTATATATGTATACATATATGTATATAGTAAAATAAATGTGATGGGCATATTAAATAAACTTCAAAATATAGAAAGCTTAAATTCTGTGAAGCCTGGAACTAAGAACAGAATAGCTATATAATGAAGAAAAGTCATCTGACACAAATGGAAAACACACACATATATATATATATATATATAGTATATATACACTGGTGTGCAAAACTTAAGCAACAGGTGGGTTTATTGCCATAACTTCACGAAAAATCATCTGAGAGACATGAAATTCTGAAATGAGGGAGATATTATGTACGTAAGGATGACGAAAGTATCGGCGCTGAAAAAGGAATACAACGCATACGGTATGGAATCAAACAAAAACAAGCTTTATTGAACGCATAGTATCGTGACTCATGATTGTCTATCAACAGGAAGAACAACAAAGCAGATGTTCCTTATATGGTATATGCCCTCCCCTTACTACAATGGTTGCTTTGCACCGTCTTCGCATACTCAGAACCAGCTGGTGCAACATTTCTTGAGGTAGGAGTGCCCATTCCTCAATCAACATCTGTTTGAGTTGTTGTTTGTGCTCCGGATGATGTGAGCGTGTGGCAATACGTCTCCCCAAAGCATCCCACACATGTTCGATGGGATTTAAATCTGGGAGCACGCTGGCCAATCCATTCGAATGATATGTTCACTTTCCAGCAGCTCCTCAACAGCAAGAGTGCGATGTGGCAGTGCATTGTCATCCATAAAAATGAAGTCTGGGCCAATGGCACCTCGGAAAAGATGCAGATGGGGAATAAGTACCTCCACACAATAGCGATCCCCGGTTACAGACCCTCTGTCGAAAATGGGAAGCTCAGTTCCGCCGTTCAGCATAATGCCAGCAGACAAGAACTCCAGGACCACCGTAACGATGTCTTTCCTTGATGTTACTGGGATAAAACCGGGTCCCGATCTCTCTCCAAATCAAAACGCGTTGAGAATCGCTTCTGGTACTGAACCGACTCTCATCCGTAAAGAACACGACTCCATTGATCAGTTGTCCAGTTTTTGTGCTCTCTGTCCCACTGTAAACGGTGGCCATCTTTCAACGGGAGGCAGCGTTCAGGACGGTGTACGAACAGGCTCCCTTTGTGAAGGCGTCTGGCCACCACTTGTTAACCCGTTGCTGTACAGAGTTTCTGTGCAATGGCGCTTGCTGATTGCTGTTGACCATTTTTCCCCTCAGGATGATATATCGGTCATCCCCTGCAGTTGTCGTCCTCGGGCGGCTACCACCAATCTTTCTAACAGCTGTACCAGTGTGCTTGGAACGCTTTTCAAGCGCGCGAAACGACACTTTTGTTGATTCCGAACTCTGCAGCTACACTGGTGACAGTACGCCCCTTCTCCAGCTTTCCGATCATTCTTCCACGTGTGAAGTTATCCAGATGATTTCTTCTAGCCATATTTCACGAACTGACTCACTGGCACTTGCAGAGAATATGGTGAATTGCGTCTCCGTCCTTCATTTCATTCTACTGTTGAGCAGCGCGTGCCGACATCACGCGTTTTGCGTACGCTCACATCGCTTCTGACGTTTTGTTCCTGATATTTGCATACGCTTTCGTTTCTACTGACTTACGTGTTCCCTCTACTGATCTCCAGACCTCCTTTTCTGCAATTTCATGGCTATCTGCTAAATTTTTACGTTGTTGCTTAAGTTTTGCACACCAGTGTATAATAATTTTATATATAAGCTGTCCTAAGTCAGTAATGTTTATAATACTGTATCATCCATTTTTTATATTTTAAACCCTATCATAATTTTAATTTCTTATATATCCTTCAATGTCTGATTTTCTGGCAATCTCAATTTTTTTCGGTTTTGCTTGATGGATGTCCATCTCTCATTAGTAGAGAATTTAGACTATATATATATACATATATTGGATCCATAAGGCATTGCTAACCCTAATTCGTTGTCTAATTCAGCGACAGCTTTAGAAATCACAATACGTCTTCAGTTTAGTCTAAAGACTTTTTTGTATCTACATTTGTTGTGTCTGGTAAATTCCAATTACTTCCTGCTTTAGCACTGTAGGTTCTAGTGTACTTCTTCACTTTTATTTTATTTTACTATATATATATATATATATAATTCTCTTTAATATCATTTTTAGTAACTTTTTAATTATTTGGTCCATTCCTTCAGGAACTGCGTTTGATTATTTAACTAGCTTCCCTGCTGCATAATCGTGATTTAGTTGCAATCGAATAGTAAGACTGCGTCAGAAACTATAGAGTGGTAGTTTCTGACCAATCATAAGTTCTGTTTGAAAAAGTCACGCGATACTCGCCGCCTCGAATAAATAGTGATACTTTTTTGTTCCTTTATCTTCCTTTACCTGTTTGTCTCCACCTTGTAACAGTCGCCCCTTGCTTCCGTTATGTATCTTGTGTCTGTTTGCTTGTTCGTACCTGCTAATTGGGAAATATAAATAAGGTTGTCCATTTATGTTTATATGTGTATGAATAAAACTTGAACGTTAATTCAGAAGACATTTTTTGGAACAATATATCATCAGAACAAGTAAAACCACCACTAGCATTGCATACATATATATAAATATGACAATTATTACAATGTCTGAAAGTTGTGAGGTTCACGCGTCTTTTCTTTAACATAACCTCTGGGTTCTTTGGTGGCCAAGATTAATGGCAACTCTTTTCCAACCAAAATCCAAGAAGCGAAATGTGAACAAGAAATGCAAATAAGATAGCTTTTAAAAGAACAGAAGTTTCAGTAAGCGAGATGGCAATTTGGGGAATGTTATGTGTGAAAGAGAGTAGAGGGAATTGAAAATATTGACAGCCTATCGTGAAGTTACCTGAAAAATCAGCCATTAATACAAGGTGCATACCATTGCATGCGCGCCCAGACGTTTCCATATAAAGATCGAATCTAAGTTTGGATTAAGGTAGGATTGATTATTTGATATTAGAACTTGTAATATTATTAGAAGTAAGAGAAGGCGGAAAATAATTATAACTTAGAGAAAGTGGTCTAAATTACGCGATTCGGTTTACACTATCCTTGTGTGTTGTTCATTATAGATTCTCACTTATTTAAATTTATCTAAATTGTTGGACATTTAAGTTCTATTCTTAATAAAGTCATATTAAGAATTTAAAATGTCTCTTCCTTTTGCAAACCCTACACCTCTAGCTTACGCTGACAATCAAACATACGGTCACCAAAGGGGGGGCGGTATCACAAAGTAAAAAAAGATCTTTAGATTTAACCAATTTAGTCTCAGTCGTAACTCGAGTATTTAAGTACACCCTAAACCATTTCCTTTTATCCAAAAGGTTCAATACTATAGCTAAAACGCTTAAAACTGCTTCTTTTAAAAGAATTACAACTTAATGGTTTTTCAATATCGTCCAACTATCATTAGAAGCTCGCCCTTTTACCTTGAAATCCATTAAGAGAATCTATTCTCCTCACTAGACTCGTATTGTGATATTTCTTTTTCTTTTAAAACAATTACTGCATTAGCTCTCTTAACCATTAGTCCTTATAGTTTCCCTGCAAGAAAAGTCTTAAAGAATTTTCATTTTATGGGATTGTTTTATTCTGTGCCTCTTAATGTTATACTTTACTCTGTGCACAGGAAAAAAAAGACAAGTTAAGAATATTTGGTATAATTTGGAACTTTTAATTGTGTGCTAAGCCGCATACGTAACGTCAATAAACTGCAAGTGATATTTGACGGAAATATGAGTCACATGGCAGCGACAGGAATTATATTGGTTTCCGGAAAGTTGGTGAATAACTAAAAAATATTTATTTTTATTTTAATTTTATCAATTATTTTTGTGTTTTATATTAAATTATAGATGCTTTCGGAGAAATTTATAAGAAACTTTCAGTTGCATTTTCGAGAAAGGGACTGTTTATGCATCAAAAAACACTTTAAACGTTACTTCATACAACGGCTAGAAATAGTTTTAATTTGTTATTTCATTTGCGATATAGTTCAGAGTATAATTATTTAATATAAATATAATACAAATTATTTTTTAAAAAATGGGAAATGTCATTCAGATTATCTTAGTTATGATATTGTGTAGTAAATCTAAAATAAAATTAAAATATGTAATATTCATATTTATACTGTAGTGTTATTAAAGTTATGCTATAATTTGTAATTCTTATTAATTTTTATTTCCATTCTTTTTATAATTTTGTTAAGTGCTACATTTCAGCCCTTCACATGATTTAAATCTGCATTACGGTCCAGAATCTGGCAATAACGCATTTATTGAACTCAGATTTAGCGCGGGATTTGCATTTGTAAGTGCAATTTCTAGGTAAGTTACCTCTATCTTGTAATGGATTTAGATATTCCTATCCATTATTTTCTATTAGCTTTTGATCAGTGTTATTTACATAAAGGGGGAAGGTTGGCTGGCCAAAAAGCATGTTCAACCCCCTTTTATATAAATTATTTTATATATTAGCTGTCGTATGTCAGCAATGTTTATAACACTGCAGAGAGTATCCATTTTATAATTTTTAATCTCGGTTACTCATTTGTCCTTCATTGTGTGATTTTCCTACTGTCTGATGTGTTTTTCGAATGTGATTGTTGGATGTTATCTCTTGTTTGTAGAGAATTGGCCTATATATATATATGATATAACAATTATCAATTATAGCAAATATATTATCAATGAACGAACCTATTTTAAAAGTAATTAAATACAATTATCCAATATTTTTATTCAAATTATATTTTTTAGAGTCATTTTTGTAAGAAGATTCAGGTATTGATCTTGAAAAGAAGTTTTCCCCTTGAAGTTGTCTCTTGTTTCAGCAACACATTTTTCGAAATGCTTCAGTTTGAAGTTCCAACCCATGGGTGTGATGGAAATGCTTTGGAAATCTTTATCTGTGTTCTTTATTTCGCGATAAACCAGAAGGACAGATGACGCGATCACAGTTGTTGCTCGATCAGAGAATCGAACGCAAACTTTTGAGGCTGCCATCACTGAAAAAAATAAAAAGATGAGAAAAAGTTTGTCCCTCCCTTTTACATATAGGATGATTTGATAACAGACCGACAAACGTGGAGGGTGTGTAGATGACTTGGAATCACGTAGAATGCAGGATTGTATATGTGTAGTTACGAGCTATAGTGCAAAGAAAAAGATCAGAAATAGTAACATATTAATAGGACAGAAATTATTTTATTGAAAGGTTGTACTACAAAAGTTATTCAAAATTACACACAGAAGCCGACTGGAAGGCTTGACAGGGGCACTGCATGGAAGTCCTTACGTTGTGGAAGATTCATCCAGTCATCTTATCACTGAGTCATCTTGTTACAAGATGAGGCTGAATGGAAGGTTTCGTGAACAGCGATCCTTCTGTTAGTCATCATTTGCTATCCGTTTCCCGAGGTTGTAGGACTGTGACGAATCTATACCGGACCCTAAGCCAATCCTTTTTGGGGAATTTTTTGGGTTAGTATTCACATTTTTCCCCACAGCCATTCCTCTAAAAGGAAAAAACCTTGATATTTAGATTTATTCGCCCGTAAAAAGTCGGTTTTGTTAATTGGGAGAAGAAGCTGGGAAGAGCTGTTATTTTCCCCGCTCCCTGAATTGAGCAAAGTTGATTGTCGCAGCTTAAGATTAAAAAGTGGTGGCCACTGTATTAAGTTAATGGTTAGGGTTTGTAATCAACGATAGATTAGGTTGGGGTTAAAAATTAGTTATTTCGCCTATTAGCTTAATGCTCATTGTTTTCTCCTTTAAACATTCACTTAGAGATTAAAATGTTGTCGGTTGGTGTGTTTGAGTAAATAAATAATTTTTAGTATAAAAGTTTCTGGTTATGTTTTTATTCCTCCTACACCCTTAGGTAGGCAAGACGGCGAGGGAGCAACATCAGGAGTAAATCGCTTACAGGACGAACCATTATTAAAACGTTGTATCGTGCATCGAGCTGTGGATTGTAATAGGGACGTTGTTCTTCTTTCCATATCACCGAAACTATCATACATGGACATCTGGGGTCACATGGAGATTTTGGTGTTCAAGACATCCATTTCTTCAGTTAAAGAGCTCATCGCTCGAATATCTGTAGCTGCTGAAAGCATACATGACAGGCCAGGAATCTTCTAGAACATAAGGAATTCCATGCAGCGTCGCTGTCAGTCCCGCCAGATGACTTCTGGGCGTAATTTCGAACACCTGTTGTAGTACCACGACCTTTCAACAAAATGCTTTCTGTCCCATGAATGAGTTGCTGTTTCTGTTTTTTTCTGCTTCTTTGCACCATAGCTTGCAACTACGACATTTGCTATCAGGTATTCCTATGTGATTTCGAGTCGTCACTGTATTCCCTATTCGCCCAGCAAGTTTGACAGCCTGATAAAGAATCATCCTGCATATGTATATCTGCGTGTCTATTACTCAAAAAATCATTATAATTTTTCATACCTTTAGTATTATACATAAAAAATTCACAAAGGATGTGACGGGCTCATCACGATTTCTATTAAAATTCCTTTTGAGTTTCTTTGGGGCCAGAATGGCAATTCTTTCCAACCAAATCGAGAAGTGAAACGTGAAATATATATTCAAATTAGGGATCTTATAAATAGTAGAAGTTTGACGTACGCAAGGTGGCTGTGGGAAGTGAATATACGAGATCTATGTTTTTCAAGTGTTTTAAAAATGAGAGGAAATCCCATTTAAAAATTTTCTATCCGGGGCCAGTGCGTTCAAGTTTAAAAATGGATACCCAAAATTTTACAAAAAGGGTAACCCCCACATCAGTTAGGGTTCAAGCGAATTGCCAACCCCCCAAGTTTGGAGGGGGCCATTTAATTAAACTACTAAGAACTGTGTATTTATTGAGATTTTAGGATTAGTTTGGAATTTTTTATAGTGGTAGGTTACCGGGTTTTTGGGAAAAGGGAATTTTGGCCCCCACCCCGATTCTTGGTTTGAATATTAAATTTTTATTTTATATTGTTTAAGTTAAGGGTCTTAATGAGATTTAAGATTTGGGGAAAAATCTGGGTTCTTCATTCACTCCCACATCTCTGGGGGCGGGGGTTGAAGTAAAAGCAACCCCCTTTTTTCTTGCCTTACAAAAAGGAAAAAAAATATTCCCTTTCTTAAAAAGGGCATTTGAGTTTTTAATTACTTTAAAATTTTGTACTGTGCCTTGTGATGCGTGAAATTTCTATAAATTTTTTTACAAATCATTTTAGAAAGAGAATATTATTTCTTTAAATCCTCTTACTCTTAAATTCTGAAGAGCCACACATTAAAAAATAAGCGGCATTATCCTGAGTTTTTTTAAAAAAACCTTTCGTTTTTTTTGAAAAATTTTTTAAATTTTCTAGTAAAACCCGCATAACACAACTTCAAGATACTTTTCGAGAATTCCCTTTTTGTCTCTGTAACGATATATAGTTCAAAGTTTAGAATATAAAAAATGGGAGGGGGAAGAGCATGTTGTCTTACTTTTTTTTTGTTGTTGTTTACGTAATATTTTTAATTTTGTTTATATATCACTAAAATGTTCCAGGAACGTCTAGGTAAAATTTTTAAAATTTTCATGAAATTCTTTCACATCTTACTTCTACTTTATCTTATTTAAGTATTGAGACAAAAAAAAAGATCTTTCAAATTTTAAAGAAAAAACGTCGGCCCTTTTATATAACGAAGCCAAACCCCGGGAAAAGTTGAATGGAAAATTGTTATATAGGGTTCATCATTTAATATACTTCATAAAAACCCCATAAAACAAATTTTAAATTCATAAACGTATGTATTAAAAAAGTAATTTTTCACATTTTTTTTAAAATTTAAAATATGTTTATTTTATATATCACCATCAAAAAGAAAGAAAAAAAAAAAAACTTCAAGGAAAAACAAGAAAAAAAAAATGCAAAGAATTCACCTTTTTTTTTAATATTAAAAAAATAATTTTTTTACTAAAAAATTTAAAGAATTTAGGGCCTTTTATATAATTTAAAGGCAAATAATATTAACCATACATTATTTAATAAAGAACATGGGGACACGGGACAAATTATGAGGGTGAAAAAGGGTCCGGGATGTTTATAGTGAACTGGGCAATGGGGTTAAAATTGCCCTTGAAATTTAAAAAGTCCGAACTTATTGCTCTCGGCGAGTTGGATCTAATAAAACCAGTTCAAGAGTTATGACCACCAAAAAATTTTTAAAAAGGAAAACTTAAATTTTTTTAGAAAAACTTTAAAAAAAGGGGGAAAAAAAATTAATCAAAAAAAAAATTCGTTATATAGAAAATGCCCCTTCGCATAGAGAATTATTTTTCGAAGGAAATCGGGAAAAGTTCAAGGGACAAGAAAAAATGTTATATGAAAAAAATTTACATATAAAGGTTCGTTATATAGAGGACCGACAGTAATTCCTCAAACCTCCCTTGTTTTTGTTATATATTCTACTAATAAAAAAAATCTAATCGGGCATCTAATATACTAAATATTTTCTGCATTCTCAATCTTGACCCGACTCTGTAGAATCTATTTCTTAGTTCACGTTTGCATTAGCAAAGCTTTATTTAACATTCCGTCCAAACGAAATTTACTTTAAAAGCTTTGTCGTAAGATGTTTATTTTGAAGAACCTTTTTAAAATGCTTTATAAAAAATTTCCCTTTTTTAAATTTTTTATTTTTTAAAGGGAAAAGGAGGAAAAGAAAAATTTTTTATTTTGATTTTTTCTATATTTATTTTTCTTACTGTTCTCATTTAAAGAAGAAAAAAATTACCCGTACATCAAACGTATTTCAGATATATACAGTATAACCAGAGAAGATCTTCCTAAATTGTAAAGGGTTGTAGGGAATAAGAGAGAAGGTCTCAAAATAAAAAAAATAAAAAAAATTTAAAAGAAATTCATAAGAGTATCTCTCTCTTTCTATCTGTCTGAAAACGCCATATTCACATGTAATAGAAAGTGTTACTGAGTCATAAGACGTAGATTCCAGCAGATATTTCGTGCATTTGTACATGAATCGGCAGCTTGCTGACATCCACCTGATTCTTGTGGTTGTTAATAAAGCTGTTTATGTGCTATAAGCTCATAGTGAAAATCCCAAAGGTTATATATTTCAAAAAAAAAAAAAAAAAATAACGCAAAATCAATTAAATGAATGTATATTATTTAGCAATGACTTGTACTAAGTTTATTTAAAAAAAAATGCCAAACAATTTATATATGTGCTTTTTTCCTTATTTAAAAATACGTCTTGAAAAAAATATATATATATTGGCGTTACTTTAACGTTCAGCTATAACAATTAAATGGGGACATATTCAGTGTTTTTTTTTTTTTTAATTTTTAAACTGATTTTTAATATTTCTTTAAAAATTCACACGTTGAAAAAAGATAAACCTGTTACATAAAATTTTTCTCTTGATTTTATGAAATCGTATATGAAGAAATTCGATAATTTTCAAACACATGACTCATTTGACTAATAACTAACGACTGTTTATAAAAGAGAAGATCATTCATCATTTTCTAATTTAATTCAAATTGAAAATTAAAAATGCATGTTTGTTTCTGTTCATTTTGAAAAAATTTTTTCTTTTAAACCTTAAAAAAAAATTTTGGGATTATTTGGTTACTTTTTTTAAATCCCTTATTTTGTATATATTTTAGGCAAGAAAAAAAAAGTTTCCCAAAAAGGAATTTTTTTCAAAATTTTTTTTTTTGAATAAAATATGGATTGTCTAAGAATTTTGAATGAAATAACTTCGATTGTTATCACAAAAACAAGTAATATAAAAAAAATTAAGTCAATTCCTACTTGGCCCAAAAAATTTTTTTAGTTTTTTTAAAAAACAGTTACAATTAATATAAAATTATTCATAGACGAATCCAATTTAAAAAGCAAAATGAAAGCGATTTTTTTTATTTTCTATATATGTTTTGGGGCTTTATTTTTTGTTTGTTACATTTATTCATTAATTAAATTTATTCCCAAAAAATTTGTACAGAAACTAAAAAACGGGTTTTAAAATAGATCATTCAAGTGGATTCGAACTCCCCCCGTTATTAGGGCAACGCCTTCCATTGCCTACAGGGGCAAAAAATATGATTTTCCTTCCCTTTTTATCTTTGAATTTTTTTAGTTTGTTACTATTTGTTATTTTTAAATTTTAAAGAAAGAATAATATTTGAATAAACTGTAAAATCAAGTATCCCTCCCTAAAGTTTAAAAAATTTTTAATTGAGAAAATATTGATTTTTCAATTAAAATTTGAACAAGAAAATATATATATATAAAGAGAGTGGGAAATATTAGTAGGAAATTTAATAAAACAAGTAAAATAAAAAAAATTAAATCAATTCCCACTTAGATCAACAAAGAAAAATTTTATTTTAGCTACCTTTTATTAAATAGCTAATAATATAAAAAATGTATATACATAGGACAGAATCACAACATTAAGTGGTAATTAATGTTTATTAATTATCATTCAAGTATCGTATTGTCATCCAAAACAATTATGTATATAAATTTCAGTTCAAATTAATACTTTAACACGTACGAAAAATACATTTTCAAGTTTTGACACAAGTCGCCAAAAATGATGCCAACGTGGTTGTATTTGTAATTCTTTAAATAATTAGTTTTAATCAATTATTTTTATTAATTATAATTATATTATTGTATTGGCATCCAATATAAATTTCAGTTCAACTGAATTCTTTCACACGTGAGAAAAAAACCTTTTCAAGTTTTGACACAAGTCGCCAAATGGGTCGCTAAGTCACCAAAATTGATGCCAACTTGGTTTTATTTGTAATTCTTTAAATAATTAGTTTTAATCAATTAATTTTTATTAATTATTATTATATTATTTTATTGTCATCCAAAATAATCCTGTGTATAAAATTTCAGCTTAACTGAGCGCTTTAAAATGTATTTTATTAACGATTGAAAATTCCACCAAGATAAATAAATAAATATATAAAGATTGTGAGCTAATAGTAGGAGAGAGGAATTGAATAATAATTAATGGTTATTTGACTGTAATTAAATGATGATAAGAGAACCACTCTTTAGAACAAGTCCATTAATCAGAATATCTTAAAAGGAAAAAAATCCAAATGTATTGTTATTGAAAATAGAGAAAACATAAAAATTACTTTACATGATTAAATCTTTTTAAAGCTAGAAAAGTTTGTGATTGTGAAATATGATGCAAAACATTAAAAAATTCTAGTGAATAATCTTATCAACTTTTCCAAAAATGCAGTTAAGTTCCCCTTTTAAAAGCATCAAAACAGGCACTTTTATCGGTACATTTTTCGTTTTCTTAACTATGCAGTTTTTGTTATGTTCTAATTATGCATAATGCATTGAGAGATAACCGAATTATTTTTCGCTTTCTATCTTAGATTGTTTTCATCAGTTGATCGTATTAAGCAAACACAAACGGTGCAAATATATTCCCGAAAAATATGAGATAACACAGTTTCTCTCTGGAAACATAGTTTATCCTTCATTATCGAAATTTGTTCGTTATTTTACTGATATTTTTTGTTATATATGTGTAGACGCTTGCTTTTTTTTTTATCTACAAACAACTTCAACTATTTTTCATAGATTTATTCATTTAAACTCTGTTGCGATACGCCCGAAAAGAATAACATTATTATTATTACTGAAAAGAGAACATGCAAAGTAGATTTTTTTAAACCCGCCTAATATCAGAGTTTTAATAGAATAATGTTAAACGGTTAGAAGAGTTAAAAAAGATTTTTCTTCTGATATGAAACAAATAAGTAATTTAAAAAATTTTAAAAAATTCCTACTTAGGTCAACGAAGAAAAATTTTATTTTAGTTACTTTTTATTAAATAGTTACAATTAATATAAATATGTATATACATATGACAGAATCACAGTATTAAGTGACAAAATAGAAATCGATTTTCATTCCAATTTTTCATTTTCATTTCTGTATAGGGTGTTGAACTATCTTTTTTGTTTGTTTGTTACTGTTTATTCATTAATGAAATTTAATTATTCTAATAAAAAAAGTATAGCAAAAAACACACACACATTCTCAGATACTTGGTTCACCAGATGAGATTCGAACCCACAACCTTTGGATTAGAAGTCCAAAACACTATCCATCGCGCTATAGGGACGCATGCAACGAAATTACTTTTTATAGATACTTTTGGAATATTACTTTTGTTTGTTACTATTTTTATCCATTTTTAATTCATTTAATGTATTAATATTTGAAAAACTCTATTAAAGTCAAGTGTCATCCACTACTAGTTTATAAAAAAAGGTAGTTGAACTTCAATGGATGAATAGAAAGTATTTTATTAACGATTGAAAATTTAAGCAAGATATATATATATATATATATATATATATATATATATAGGGAGAGAGTGAACTAATAGTAGGAATTGAATAACACACACGTATAATTGCACAATGACACACGTTCCACAGTATCCCACAAATATCATTAATTCACAAATTTAAGTCTGTAATCACAATTTGTGTAAAACAAATAAAACACACGGTCGTTTTCAAATGTTTTAATACTACGTTGATTTCCAGCATCGTTTTTAGAAAGGCCTGTATAAGGATGTTCAAGTACTAAAGTACTGAATGAAATACAAATAATTTCTGATCCTCTATATGAAATATCAGTGATATCAGCTTTAAAAAAAAATGAAATAAAAATTAATTTAGGAAGCTTTTTTAAAAAATATAATTACTATTATCAATGATAATTTTCAATCAAACGTGCTTTTTAAACTTGTGATTCCAGAAATTGCTTCCACTCAACTTCACTGATGCGGGTATCCTAGATAGGAGCCCTATGACTTCCAAAAATTTTAGGGGCATTTTTTTTTTGACTCTTTAATATTTTATGACTTTTTGCTCATACATGTATGGCCCCTGTAGCTTGGGGGCCTAGTATCCTTGATACTACTGATACGGCTGTAGCTATGCCCCTGGTATCATCCTCAAGTTAAAACTAATAAATTGTCGAGATCATCAATATAAATATATCCCTTGTTAGGAAACCTAAATCTTTTTTAATGATTTCCGATAATATGTGCGTGAGTGTGGTTAAAAATATGGAACAAACTCACCATCATGCTATCTTCCATGCTTATAGCTCATCAGAAGAGAGAGGTAATTGGTCAATACCAAAAAAATTAAAGATAGTTATGGTATGGTCCAGGTGATACATGACAGGAATTAATTTTGAGTATGTACGGAAGGTATCAGACCAGAAGAACCAGGTATTTTTATAGCCGCTCTCACCTGCAGTTTCTAAGCGAGCAAGACTTGTATAAATTGTTTGGTCCTTGTAACAACTGTTTACTGGAGATGTTATAACTAAAAGTAGATGTTTCTAAGTTATTTTAAGCTTACATGTATTACATGCGGATACCAAAAACTCGATTAATGGCTTTAATATATCGTATTGGGTGACATATTTTGAGAGTATCAACTGCAATAAAATTTCAACATCCAAGTTGTTACTAATTTTGGAAATTATAATTATTGTGTTTATTTTCTTAATTTATTTTAATAATTTGTAAACTATTATTTGTTATTTTTCGTTTTAGTTAAGAATGGTTTGGGTTTTTCTGAATGTTTTTTCAATTCCTACTATTAGTTCACTCTCTCCATATATATATATATATATATATATATGTAGGATACCCCATTTGTAAAAGGTTAGATCATATCCTTTACCGAGGTCGGCAATTCTAATCAAAACAGTATTCCACATCAACGCCATCTAGCGTCCCTTTTAAAATGCCGACATCAACCTTTTTCGGCAGAGGCCCACTAACACTCGTCAGAGAAACGTCGTATTTCGCGCGTCAGCGCCGTTCGTCCGCGCCAGGCAGTAAGTCTTAACAGCACCATAATGAGTTCTATTTAGTCTCAATTGACTTCCTTAAAGTAATGTGATCTAACTTTCCTATTCTTCCGAAATATGCTTATCCAACTTTTCTATTCTTTTGAAATATTCCCCATGTAAATACTCCCCTGTAATTCATAATAAATTATTTAGTTTTCAACCAGTTTCTTTCTTTAACTATGTTGTCTATTTTATTTCAAAATTAACTAATACACCCTAAAAACCCCTAGACACCACGCCATAAAAACCCCGCTATCTGAAGAATCCCACCTTTTTGGAAGATTTCGGTTGGATTCCCACACACACACACACACACACATATATATATATATATATATATATATATATCTTGTTCAAATTTTCAATCGTTAATAAAATATTTTCTATTCATCCATTCAAGTTCAAGTATATTTTTTAGACTTGTAGTGGATGACACTTGATGTTAATAGTTTATTCAAATGCTAATTAATTAATTGAATTGAAAAAGGAACAAACGTAGAAAAAAAATAATAGTCAACAGCATATATAAAAAGGGAAAAAGGTTTCTTTTCGCCCTTTGGGGAGTCAAAGGAATGGCGCGTTGGATTTTTAAAATAAAAAGGGTTTCAATCCCCCCAGGTTTCCCCTAATTTTAAAAGTATTTTTTTTTTCCCCCCTTTTTTTTAAAATTGTTTTTTGGCAAACAAAAAAAATAGTCTCAAATATATAGAAAAAAAAGGTAAAAATTAAAAGGGAAAATGCTTTCTATTTTTGTAAATATTGTGTATTCTTTCAAAAGTATATACCTATTTATATTGATTGTAATTATTTAATAAAAAGTAAAATTTTTCTTTGTAGTCATAAGTAGGAATTGACTTAATTTTTTTTATATTACTTATTTCTATTGTTGATAAGCTTATTGAATGTCTACATGAGTGCTAATATAGCTAATAAAATTTTTGTTATACTTTTCCTTTCTCGTTTTTTATTTAAAATATGTTTCAACATGGAAAATTTATTTCATTACTGACATTTTTTGTGTATATTTAAAGTGAAAATTCATTCTTATTTAATTATAATGACTTAAATAGTTGGTCGTTCTCATTACTTAAACATATTTAAAAACTATGGGTACTCACGTATTATACAGTCTATCAATTTTGCCTGATCGAAACACATCGCCAATTTAAAAAATTGTTGCCAAATACTGTCCACATTATTATTATTTTTTCGTACATCCGCAGGAATGGTTTCCACTATTGGCTGCGTACCACTGCATTTGGCGATCTCTTTTAAATGATCGACAGAACTAAGTGGAGTTTCATTCCTAATGGTCCTTGTGTAGCTTCGAAATGTGACTTCAATAACAAAAACAAGACATTAACCAATCAATCATACAGATCTGATGAAACTTTTTTTAATATTAAAATTTGAAAAGGGGAAAAATAAAATAAGACACAGAAGAGTTAAAATCAAAGATTCATTCTTTTCAAAGTTGGTGTGTTAAAAATTATGAAACTTTTTATTAGTATTGCGAAGCAAATTCAATAGCACAAACACATTTAAAGCTGTTGTACTAAGTGGCCTTCAGACTTTTTTGAACCACGGAACATTTAGAATAGTGCTTCTCAAACTTTCAATATTTGCGACCCAATATTTATATAATTGCAATTTTCATCATCCCCATCCCCTCCATACAATAACAATGTATTGAATTCAACAATACTATTTTTTGACGCTAAATCCAAAATACGACTTTAACCTCTTCAGTGCCTCCAGCGTTTATAAACGTCTCGCTCAGATAAATTGTTAATTCCCCGGACGTATATATACGTTTTTCTGTGCACTGCTATCTATAAAATTATTCCGAAGGCTTTGGAATGCAATAAAATGACTTTGGTAGTGTTTGAGGATTTACTTATTTCAGAGAATTTGCTTATTTATTCCTTTTTCTCCCATCCCCCCAAAACACTACATGTTGAATAGTAAAAACCGTTAGGTAGCGCTTTGCAGTGGCCGCTTCCCTTTAGAAGTGGTCTTGTGGCAACAGTCAGTGCATGTATCGTTCTTAAGATGTAAACATACTATACTATAGTGAAACATTCTTTTTTTGAAATATTCTTTGTGTAAAAATTTTAACTTGTGAACTATGCTTTACTTGTGAACTGTGTTATTACGATGTGAACTATTCTATTCATATTGAAATATTCTTCAGCATTGAAATATATCAAATAATATCAAATTGAACTTGGACTTTTTCATTTAGAAAACTTCTTTCAACAGACCGGAATTCGAAGCCCATACCTTTATTCTTAGATCACAATTTATTACAGTCCGCTAAATTCGTCGCTAGTGCTAATATACACTACATACACTCGCCTACTCAATGGGGAGTGAATCACGTATTTTTAATTGGCATTTAGGGATTAATATAAACCGTACAAATTATCAAGAAAATTGTGTAATTTTTTTGTATAAAAATTTATATATGATAAGCCGATAAGGTTACCGGTAATTATTAAATTTGTTCTTAACTTAATATTGATAAATTAATTATAAAATACATGTCGCAGTACTGATATATTTATAAGTGTATTATATAAGTGTAATTGCGTATTTTATTTTTTAAATGACAGAATGTATGGTGTTTGTTTACTTTTAGTAAATTAATATTTTTTTTAAAAATATTCTTTTATTTTCGACTTTTTAATATGCTCGTGCTCCCTCGTAGGTATATCACGCCCCTCTAGGGGGCGCGCCCCACAGTTTGAGAAACGCTGCCTCATAACTATAAAATGTTTCCATGGAACCCCATTTCACTCTTATAAGAGTTTATCTTAAAATAAATCAACATATTGTTACGAATTTTGTGTAAATAGTGTATATAATTTGTATTTGGATGTTTAATGCATTTATATTACTCTATGTTATATGTTTACTTCATGTTAAAATTGTACCATTCATTAACAAGCCCCTTACGTTATAATGGTGATTCAATGAAAACTTGGCGAAATCTTGGTGGTAGAGCCAAAATGGCATCATTTTTGGCGACCAAGTTGGTGCCTTGGGTGACTTTAGCGACCATATTGGAGAACCATCT
This sequence comes from Trichonephila inaurata madagascariensis, assembly GCA_019973955.1. Lineage (NCBI taxonomy): Eukaryota > Metazoa > Arthropoda > Arachnida > Araneae > Nephilidae > Trichonephila > Trichonephila inaurata. Next base: position 17,539 of record BMAV01008578.1, read on the forward strand.
TCTAAAAAGTAGTGGATCTCTCCACTAGTGTCACGTTCAATGACACACGAGCGTTTATATATTTCTGGAAGTTTCTGCCACGCCTATAAAGCGGAGGGCCGGCCGCAACCGATCAGTCTGGACTAAACCAGCAAGTAGTGAGGATTGTTTTGACTAGCGATTAACTCGGCTGTACTTGTGAATAACCTTTGCTTACGTGTATTTTTAAACACTGATGATTGTGTTTGATTGCTGTTGAAGGTGTGAAGACCTTCGGAGATTTACTCTGTGAATATTGCCGCTGAATCCTGTATTTAAAGGATTGGATTTTTGTTAATAAATTCGCTTCGCTCTTGAAGAAATGTTTATTTTCTTTGTGATTGTTTTGCATAAAATCCCCGAACCCCCTTGGATCTACGTAACAATATTATAGGTAGATTATGTAAAGACAATTTAAAAAAGCATTGTATTTTTCAGTAAAAAAAATTGATGTAATTTTAATATAGTTTACTCACGTACAATAATAATATTATTTTGTGCGAACCAAGAATCAAATACCCATGCATTATATTTAGTAACTGGGATATGCGCTTGCATTTTTGTAAAATTGTCTGTCTTGGTCTACTGAAATTATCTGCAGTCGCATTTAATATTCTGTATGTGTTTATTTTTTTTTTATTTTGTTTTTGTAACTACATACGTTGAACGAAATCTGTTCTGAATGGCATTAAAATGTTTATAGCTATGAGTATAAAACTATCCCGTGGAACCCAGGATAGTGAACAATAGAATACTCTCAACCTACTAGGTTGCACAAATAATCCAAAAATTTTTTTTTATATTTTTGTTACATTATTATAATGGTTACAAAAAAAGTATTTCAAAAAAGATTATGTATGAATAAAGTTTTTAATTTTTTTTAATTTTTAGATATTTGTGTTTATACAAATTTCATAGAGAACGTAAATGCAGTTTGCTGGTACATTTGGAATTTTCTTTTAGGCTTTTTATTGTGACTCGTGGAACCCCTGGGTATTATTCGTAAACCCCAGAGTTCCGTGAAACACAGTTTGAAAACTTCTGTACTAAGGAAACCGAATTAAATGAGATTAAAAAAAATTGTAATACCAAATCTATCTGGAATTGTAACAGATTTTGTAATACATCGGGGGAAAGGGTAAAAGGACTTAACATGTTTTACTGTTGGTGAAACAAAAAAACTGACACTTCGTAAAACATTTTTATTTGGCACAAAATTATGTTTTAAAAGACATTTTATAAAAATCCATTTAATTATTATTTTATACGAAAAAGGAATAAGTGCTACAGGAAGAACTGAAGAATATATTTCCATAAAAGGAAACAATTTATTATCAGATTAACTGCAACAAAAACGATGGATAATGAAAAAAAAGAATGATGAAATAGGTGGACAACAAACTAATTAATCTTTTCATCAAACCATTTTTTTTTGTTCCAAATCTTTTTAAGGGATAGTAAAGAAAAAGAAATATATTGATCTCAAAAGGCTAGAAATAATCAGACAACGTAATTTAAAGATGGAAGAGCTTATAGGTTTATTAGAGGGAAGCGTTAATCTAATAATTCATGACAGATTGTGTGTGTGGGAAGTTATAAATCTCTGAGTGCAAAAAAGGAGATTCGTGGTTTTATGGATGTCATATTTTTTTTTAACTTTATAACAAACATTGGGGAAAAATCAATCGCAGTTGGAACAAAACACAAATGTTGCATCATATATGACCCGGTCAACCCCCTTCACACCCACACAATCGATTATCGTGACCATCTTTTCGACAAAAAGAGACAAAATAAAGGCCAGAGTTTACTGATTTCAAGGATGCATATTCTAGAAATACTGGTTCTAGCAAAAAGAATTTTATTACACAGCTTGCCTAATTTTTTTGTATAATTGCTAACAGAAACAGTTTTAAAGATTTTTATGAACTTAAAGTCAATTTAAATTTTGAAAATTATTTGTAAATAACTTTTAAACTGTTTATTTAAAAAAAAACACTTTTTTTATTTTTTTGCATTTTCTGTATGACAAAGTGCACAAAACAGAAACGTTATAAAAAATTGAAAAACCCAAAAAGGGGTTTGGGTCACCCCTCAAAAAAAATTTTGGACTTCTACCGGTTGGTGCGCAAGATATTTTATTTTTATCCTACCACCCAAAAGATAAACCGAAGGTGGGATTTTCCAATCCGCCACTAGGGACGTGTTCTCTAGGGGCTACAGGTTCCCCAGAAATTTTCTTTGCAATTAATTATAATAATTTAATAACAAATTATTTTATCGTGCCAATAAAAATAAAAAAAAATTGGAGAAATGGTTTGCTTAATTTTCTAACTATTTTGACTCTATGACCATAAAATGGATATGCCTCCAATAAAATTCTAAAATTTTAATTTGTTAATTTTTTAAATAAATATCAATTTTAAATTTCATTTGTTCAGTAAAATTAATAATTGAAAAAATAAACCTTTTTTTTTTTTGGGGGATCTCAGGAGGCTAGAAGATTATTATTCTTTTGATAAAATATGATTCCCAGGATTTAAATTATAATTATTATAAGCAAACAATAAGCTAATTAAATGTACACTGCAATAGTAAAAATCATAAATTTGATTAGAGCTTATGCACATCTAACATGAATTCGTTCATGTTAAGCTATTCAGTTAAATTTACTATAACTACTTTGTCTAACAACGAAGAATCCTCTGATTTTTCCAAAACATATTTGTAAAACATTTTTTTTAAATATTTTTCTACAGATTTAATGCACACAATGATTTTGTATTGAATAGAAAGAATGAGAGGAAAAAATAAATCTTACTAATACTGATTCTATACAATATCAAAATACTTAAGCACCAAAAGATGCCAAAACAGGAAAATGAAAGTAGAATAATATAAAATTTCGAGGGATGGGGGAGAATAATAAAAGAAGAGAAGAGTAATCTAGAGTATGGTTCATTCATTGCTGTATCAAAATATTTTGGTTTTAAAAATGACAAAATTAAAACAACTTTCGACCCCAGTGCTAAATTTTTGAATAGTTTGATTTCAATTTTAGGCTTTTCTCTAATGAATGAGAACACATAAATAAAAATATATGCTAAAATAACATATAGCATGAAATTCTCAAATTGATGCCAATTACTTTTATATGAATATTCTAAGAAATATCCTAATTCTATTTAAATCTTTCATACAATTAAGCAATGCTTTCTCTCTCACCAAATAATACTTCGTTTTCACAGCTGCTAAATATCGGAGAAAGAATCAACTGTATGTTAATTGTTTTTCGTCACAAAAAACAGTTAAATACCAAGGGAGACATACTTGCAATCAACAATGGATTTCTAACATCTAATGAATGCGTCCCCAAAGATTTAAGACTCGTACGTAAAAAAAATCCTGCTTCTTTCTCTCATTGTTCATTAGCAAAGTAAACGAATGAGAATGAACTCTGGGCATGTCAAAGAGAGTTGTAGAAAAACAACAAAACTGATTCTCTTCCCCTTTATAGAGGGTTTTGATCAGATACTATCTATCAAGTGTCAAATTTACGAAACTGGTTCCACTACTTGTTTTTGTTAAAATTATTATTTTTATTGTCCAATGGGCTAAATTCATGTTACGTCATAGTCACATGATATTTACTACTGCGTGTTTCTAACCAATCAGTTTAAAAACTCATATGATGGCATATTCACACAATAAAAGCAATCACGTGCTTCCAGACAATCAGTTAATACAATTTTTGTTGCCAACTTTTGCTTTTTTGCAGAAACTCTCTGTTAAAAATTACATATTTGTCAATCTCTTTTGAATTCAACGAAGAACGTGTTTGTCTTTATCACGTGACCTTCGTGAGTTGAGCCCATTTAAACAGTTTATTGCAAATGTGTAATAAAACTAATAAAAACACAACATCTGATATATATTTTACTCCCCCAATTTAATGCCTCAAAGCAACTTTTGCTGATTGATTTTTCAATCTGATGCACAGATAATACATTTTTGTGATATTACAGTTATAAATAAAAGTATTGAAGATTTTATCCGATCCACACGTAAATCGATATTCGATCAATTCAAAAATTAGATTTGACAGTTTAAGTTGCCTTCTCACCTTCTGGGCGTAAAATGAAAAGTACCATTCTTGTATTAGAATGCTTTGCAGAGCATTTATGAGCATGGAATTTGTGGGCTCATCTCGGCCATGGTGAGAGGCTTTAAACCATAATTTATAGAGCACTTGGTCACAAAAAATATCACAATCTGAATAAATTTAACTGTCAAATGTTATTTTCGAACACATTCTCCGAATAATTTGGAATTTCAAACTATGTGCCAAACCACAACAGTGGCAAGACTGCATTATAAGATGTCCGAGTATCGCGCCTAGGCCTAAGTCTACCACCCTACACCATCATTACTTATTTAGTAGAAAGGCGGCAGTTGGTTTTGCCTGCTCCTCACATTTTTTTTTTTTTTGTTTTGAGTTACTAATACATTGCGTATTTGACAAAGTATGCCCCTCAGGGGGGCTAATCTTCTTTAGATAAGTACGGGGGTCACAATCTCGAGGTGCCGTAGTGATTTTTTCCTTTTCCCAAGGGGTTTACTGTCTTTAATAAACACGGGTGTCCCGACCACGGGGGACCCTAGTGATCCTTCTCTATTTTCGACCCTCTTTCTTGTCATTCCATTTTCCCTTTTCTTCTTCCTCGGACGAGGATATGATAGAATACGAAGTGGATGAATGCGTCGTGACAGAGTATTGGCTAAATAGTCGTGACAGGTATTTAAAGACGTTAACAAACGTTATTGAAACAGTATGATCTAATTTTTATTTATAAATCATAGATTACTTAAACTTTTACTTTAAACTAACTTTTTTCATTTTCAATTTTAACGCTATCTATTACTTTCAGATCTTGTGTGACTTGGTGGCGGATATCCCCCACCAAAATGTGTTTGCTTTTATCATTAGAATGCGATTTTTGTACTTGATTCGATATTTTAATTTCTACTGAAACTGTCTTGTGTCAATATCTTTTAGATATTTTATGATGCGTTTTAATATTTTAACAAACGTTTGGCGCAGTATAGCCATATTTGGCTCTTGTGCCCAAAACCCCATTTTCACTCATTCACTTGACATCGCATGCTTTTACACTATCTACTTAGAAGACTAGCAGGTGGGGTCTACTTTTGTTTAGGGACTCAAGACCTCCAGAACTCTTGACACATCGCTGAACTGGTGGAATAATGAAGAAAGGTAGATCATTATAATTACTGAGGAATTACGAGGCGAAATAATAAGGTGTTGAACCTAAGTAAAATGAGATGTCTATTTAATATGACAGTGATCCTAAATTACATGTTCTATCGCCAATAGCTCAATGATTTAATCTCATGAGATTTTATTTGGAAAAGGATCCAAACTATTTATCAGGAAGAAATATAAATATAATAGAGATAACTTGTATAGAGTTTGCCGTTAATAAATAATTATTTTTCAGTACACCGTCAAAATCATTCAACAATCAGAGTAGGGATTGCAAAGCCGGACCAAAAGTTCAATACCGGTATTCGGTATTTTTTAGATCTTAATACCGGGATACCGGTTTTAATACCGGTAGTAAAAATTTTAGAAAAAGAATCACAGGTGTCCAAAAATCCCGGGATTTATATTTTTGTCTGAATTATATTTTAATTTTTTTTTTCTCCTCAAAATTTTTTAACAATTTAATTCTTTGAAAATTTATATTTTGTTTATGATGAAACATGTAAGTAGAATTTTTGTGTTGTAATTATAAGTTCTATAAAAAAACAATATGCAGCTCTCATTTCTTGTGTGGGAAAACGGCGTACAGATCTCACTGCAATAATTACACAGTCATATAAGCAACATCTCAATAATTGATTTTGTGACAGTTCCTTCTTCAATTATATGCCATTGAGTATAAGCCGTCTCTGCTTGAAAAGACTTAGAGACCAATGCATTTACTACTAACGAGCTCACTAGGCAGTTTTCTCTTGTATATTTCAAATAAGGTAACACTAGAAATGGATTCACATTCTGATTCAATAACTGGATAAATTAACACCCAAAACCCATTAAGGTATCCGGCTACGTTCGGAACCGGGATTTTAAAAAAGCGCATAAATGTATACTTTTTATGATATTTAGTGTCACTTAGATTAGAATACATGTATAAAATTAATTTAAAGACATTTTGACAGGAAAAATTTATTTAAATACAATATTTTGGCAAAAAATTAACTTAGAATAACCTTTTTCAAAATGTTCTCCTTTTATAAAAAAAATACTTCCATTATCATAATATTTTGCTTGTATGTAGCTCAGACTTCTCTACAGAGGCTCAACTATGATTTTTGAAAAATTCACATTATTTTCAGAGTTACAACCCATTGAAATAACAATCGGCGTTTTTTTTCTTAACGTTTCTCCCCTCTGTTGTAGTAAAGCATGGAAAAACCCACTTCTAAGTTATATATTTCAAAAATTCTATTTGAGCCTCTGTACAGAGGTCTGGGCTTATATACTGAGGCAAATATTGATAACATTTTTCACAAAAGGAAAATATTTTGAAAATGGATCGTTATGTTGTTTTTTGTCCAAAATAATAATACTTCAAAATATTTTATTAAGTACTATTCTTAAAACAATTTTATATACATTTCTAATCTAGTAACACTAAATATTATAAATATTATCATTTATACGCTTTTGCAAAATCATAGCTCGAACGTAGTCGGATGCCTAAGATCAGCAGAAGAGCACCGAAAGTTATCAAAAAGATATGTGCACCAATGCAGTCTATTAGATTTCAGACACTGTCATCAAAAATTCAAAAAGAAATGTCTCTGACATGTCTCAATGGAGGGGAAACATGTCTGAAAATGGAGGGAAACGTGGTGACTCCCTGAAAATAGCATACTCCTATTGAATGACGATAACACCTACTAGTATAGACTCCGAACGAGCATTTTCTTCAACATGACAAATGGTAACAAAAATAGGAAACCGTTTGAACGATGAAACCCTGTGTTTTCTAAAAGCTTATTTACAGAAACACAAGAAATGAAGAAACACAATTTTTTGAAATTTTCTACTAATGAGTTGCCGATCTCTCTCTATATTTCTTTTATATATTTATTTATTTTTTCTTGTTAAGATTTTCAATCGTTAATAAAATACATTTTAAAGCGCTCCATTGAGCTGAAATTTTATATACAGGATTATTTTGGATGACAATACAATAATATAGTAATTAATAAAGTAATTGATTAAAACGATTGTTGAAAAAATTACAAATACAACCACGTTGGCATCATTTTTGGCGACTTGATAGTCAAAACTTGAAAGGTATTTTCTCACGTGTTAATGTATTCATTTGAACTTCAAATTTATATACACGATTGTTTTTGGATGACAATACGATACTTTAATGATAATTAATAAAAAATTAATGGCACCAATTTTTATGAATTCTACATCCTCATGTATACTCATATTTGCACCATTTTCTTTTTGCATGCCGGAAAGTTAGAGAAGTTGAATAAAACTTCATTTCAAAACAAATTAGGCAATTCGGCCTACAGGGCTCTGAATGTTTGGAAAATGATTAAAATATTATTTTTCTATACTTTCTACTATCTTTTCTCTTAATTAAAAAATTATATTTATTATTGGTATGTATGTTTTATACTGGTTTATGAAAAAAAAAAAATTATGTGTTTTAAAATGAAAATTTTCTTTCTTTAGTTTAAATTGATTTAAGTCTCATTTGTATGAAATAAATTTAAAAATTTTATTTGTAAAATACAAAACACATTTTTATTTTTATAAATATTATCATAATGATTTAAATTTTTATTTTCAAAAAAACCACTTTTAAAAATTGGGGGGGTTTCTCTCACCCCAGTCTAACGTACAAAAACAGGTGCTTAAGGGGGGTTAAGAAACGGAAAAAAATTAAAATTTTATGGGTTTTTGACTAAAATTTTATTTTTGACAATCCAAAATTTCATTTCTTTTTACCGATGTTTAATTTTACTTCAAATATTGAAAAGAGAGACACGCATTAAATATTTATTAGAAAGGGGTTTTTTGATTACTTCAGTGTGAAGAGACAAAATAATGTGGCAACAAGTCACTAATTGTTTAATTCAAACAAACACCAAAAAAGGATATGGCTCTGAAAAGATTTCTCTGAATTTTCAGCCTAAAATCATCTCGTAAATAATTTCTGTTGATAAATACTCTACTTTGAGTATAGTGAAATGAATTTGAATCACAATAAAAATAAAATCTTGTAACTAAAATTAATATTAGTCAGAAAACCATAAATTAACAAGAACTTTTTTCCCTGCCCTTCTTTTACAGTGAAAAAAAACAAAAATTTTTTTTTTGCATGTATAAACTACTATTCTTCAACACTAATGTGGATTTCACAAACTGAAATAAAGATTCAAAATTGCTAAATTCTTTCATTGTATTTTTATTTTTTTTCAGATGTTATGATTAAATAAAAATAAAACTTTCTGAAACCATTCCCCATAAAAAAGTTTCAAAAATTTTGCTTCTAACTTTTTAAAAATTATGCTTATTGAAAAGTACTTTTGGGGAAAAAAAGCCTGGAAAAAATATTTATAAAATGTATTAAACGTGGTACAAATTATTTTATAAAATAATATTATACTATTATTTATCCCCAAAAATTTTGTTTAATCCAGAAATAGACAACAAAATGAATCCCCCTGTTTATATCCCAAAATTTTATGTTGGTTTGCTTTGGCGGTTAATTATTTCCTGGGTTAATCTGGAAAAAGGGGTTAATACCAATTTTTTGATCTTTTGGGATCCCGTTTTATCCGGTATCAGAAATTTTGAAAAAAAAAAACCCCCACAGGTGTTTTGTTTTATTTGCCAATTTTTTTAGGTGTAAAAATGAGAAAAAATAATTTGAACTTTAAAAATTATAAAGAATATAAAAAAACCCCCAAAAAAAAGGAACATCTTATTTATTTAAATAAAAAATTTTATCATTATTATCTGTGGTACTTTACAAATTTTCGATTGTGATCTTAAATCTTATTCATTATTATCATTCCATTATTATGCATGATCATATATAATGAACCTGAAAAAGTCTCCCCTTGTGAAAGTCAGCCTTGGAATGGCGCTTTCCCTATTGAGACATCTTGTTGAACGGCGGCTAGACATTTTTCTGCCTACACCGCCAAAAAACGGACCGATAACTCGATTTTCTTCACCCTTTTACCCCACCCCGTCCGCGGGTATCATTTCTTAAAAATAAATGATTGTTACTGCCTGATTTACCCTTAAAGTTTGTACCTTAATTGGAACCACCGTAGCGGAGTGTATCATAAAAAATTTAAAATTATTTTTTCTAATTATAATAAAATGACTTTAAAAAAAACGAAATGCCAATTCAAGGTTTTCGCCAGGAATTATTTAGTTAATTTACACGCACAAAGCAAGTCCTTATGAAACCAAAATCTCTTTGAATGTTGCTATGGATTTCTGAGCACACAATAATAAAGTCAAATTTATATCAATCCTATGTCAGTAACAGTTATGCGTATAATATTTTTCAGAAAAAAAATCAATTCTTTTCTAAGAATGAAATAAACTCAGTCACAAGTGTTCTTCAAACAATCCCTGAACTGAAATATTTTAGAACATTTCATTTAAACTGCACAACCAGAGGCAATTTTTTCCTTTGC
>BMAV01008579.1:0-163166 GCA_019973955.1 Trichonephila inaurata madagascariensis
ATAAAACTTCAAAAAATTCATCCAATTGTTAGCGAAAAACATAATGAATATCTAACTCACAAATCTTTAGAGGCTGACCCAGAATTTAAATTTTTATGTCGTTAAACCAAAAATAAATAAACCTATAAAATTGTAATCAAAGGATTTCAAGTTCAAAAAACGGATAAATCACCACTTGAGGAACAAGATTTTTGCGAAAATAACTCAATATTCTAAAAGAACCAAAGCAAAACCCTTAATTTTTCCGTTACTTCGCACCTATTTAAAATTTTACTTAAAAATCCAGCTTGCAAGAAAGTGAATATTCCTGTCGATTGAGCAAAATTTTGCTTTAACTGCAAAAATTTTCACATGCAGAAAACGCCACTAAAACCTAGATGCCCTTAAATGCGGTAAAAACCATACCACCAAACAGTGCACCATCAAAAGAGAGACAGGAAAACCCCCCCTGCATTAAATTTGCTTACGGCCATACGGCCTGTTATACCAAATGCCCCACCCCAACCCAAGAAGGGCTGCCCCCTATCAACCAAAAAATTTCAGAAGTCCGGGAAGGAGTTTTCGTAACATAGTTAGCGGAGAAACCCCCTCTACCCCCACCCCAATAGAAAATCTCAAAAGAAAAACAAGAAAAATTTAAAAATAATAGCAAAGAACCGGAACCCTTAATGAAATAATACCAGCGACTTAGCTCAAGTATTGAGCTAGTCAATTTAATTTCACAAAATAATAAAAAGATCCTGAAATAATGCAACTCTACCCAAACGAAAATGCCAAAGATAACAATGTTGGCTCATTTTTGTAAGATGCCCCTGCTTGATAAATGCTAATTTTTCTTTATAATTGCAATGCTATGATTTTTAAATTCCCCTTCCTAAACTTCTTTTTCTTTCGTTCATTTCCATAGACTTTAACAATCTCAAAATTTTCTAAGTAAATTCTCCAAGTTCACTCCCATCAGCCAATCAAATGCCTAGTGCCCTCTCCAATGCTCCTGCCACTCCATTGGTCCTCGACAGTGAATCCACGCCCACCAACCCAACCAAGCTCGCAACACCAAGAACTCTATCTCCAGATAAAGGTCGGAGGGATAAGCGTTATCCCAGTGCCTTTAAAATATACAGCGATATACAGCGATTTTAAATCAGTGAATATTTCAAAGCTTTTTACTCTATAAACACAGCTTTTGGCTTGGCTGAAAGAGATAAAATAATCAAATTCCTTGTGTGTTTGTGGTTAACCTCGTGATACGTCTCGTTTTTAGAATTACTTCATGACTTAATACATAGTGCAGATTACTGCCGAGTTACAATAATAATAGAAATCCCGAGTAAGTGTAAAATGTCGTAAGACGACTAGAAAATTCGAATGTTTTAAATAACCGAAACCAACAGGGGCGCTGACATCGTGAGGAACGGAGAAAGGGGGATATTTCATGACCTCCCCAAGCTTGCATTTTGAATGTTATTTTTTCCAATCTAGCTGTAAAAAAAATTTGTTTTATCTGTGTAATTTACAGTAGCATATATTAAATTATTTTATCCATAATTCACCAATTTATGTAATGAGTGTAAATTTACCAGCAAAAGAACATGAGTTTGAATTTATACTCTATACAAGAATCGATTTTCATGTAAAGCACACATAATATTTTTCATATGTAAATGTTAGCGAAGTGGTACAAAAAAACGTTACGCGCGTTTCTGGGCACGCGCTAAATATCGTCGAAGTAAGAAGGAATAGTTTTTGTTTTTTCTTCGTTTTTAAAATTGCTATCGTTTTTTTCTTACCGAAATCAGACAAAAAAAAAATATTACCAAAACGAATAGATCTCTTTTATCACTACGATACGGTATAATTCTTTTTATAAAATAACGATATTTTCTAAAATGAGACATTATTGATGCGTTTTTATGTAAAAATTTTTCAATAAATCTGTCCGGACTTCTTGTCATTGAAATAAATCGAAATTTATTCTGAAAAAGTCCATACTTTTGTTTTTTAGAATCAGTGATTTAAAATATAAAATGCCGAAAACTTATTTTTACAATTTTCAATAATGTAAAATTTTAATTAAAATTTAACTAAATCATTATGAAAATCACTCCAGAGCTTTTTTTTTAAATCCATTATATATTAAAAAATTTCTAAAAAATTACGCATTTTAAAAAAGTTTTTGTGTTTTTTCAGGTTTGTATCCTTTTAAAATTTACATTTTAGGCAGTATTTTTATTTTACAGCAAAATGACTGAAGTTTTAGTCGCTGTGTGAGAGCCCGGAAATATAACGCATAAAAAACTCAAAATCCAGGAAAAATTAAAACTTTAAAAAAAATTTGCAAACTACTTTTACTATCGTTTCGCCTACAGCGTCATTAGGGCAAAGGCAAATTTTCAAAAGAGTAATGACTTATATTGTGTTTCACCTTAACTCTTGGCAGTCCAAATCGCATCCGCTTCTGGGTTACACAAGAAGATGAAGTTGACTGTAACAAATAAAAGGCTAAACTTACGGCGTCGTAAAGTAAGTTAAAATTGCGCACGACAACGATAAAGATAAGGTTGAAAACAATATAGAAAACAATGGAAAGAACCAAATGTTGAAGCGTTTCTATAATTTGAACGTTTTTCTTGCGATAATAAACCAAACAAAATTTCAAATCTAATTTTGCGTGGAAAATATATTTTTGTTTCATTATACGTATGTACATATCTTTAATTCTATAAGTGCATTTCTTACACCCATTAATAAAACAAAAGTTTCTGTTATTTGTAAAAATATTAATCGCACCACTCCTTTGTATTTTGGGTAAGTTTATAATAATATAAATGGTATTTACAATTCAATATAAGTATGGTTTTTTGTATGTATCTTAAGATATAAAGGCTTAGAAATGAATTTGAAAACTTATTTAAAAATTTATGAATATTAAAATTTTTATCTATGTAAAAACTTTTAGTTTACTTAAAATGTTAGAATGCATTTGAAAAATTACGTTTATGACATTATATACAGAAAATAAATTCATACATTTATTTTAATTCAACATACATAACTTTTTAAAAGAAAAGTGATCGATTTAAAGCTGTTGGCTTTAAAACAGTATAATTATTCTTCATTTAAAAATTTGGCGCATATTTACTCTACAGTAAAGTTCCGTAAATACCGTTGTCCTTTTTACAGGACATTTAATCTTTTATTGTTTACTTTTCTTTTTGAAGTGATATTAGGGGCGATTTATAGAGAGTGTGAACTTGAATAAGACATTCCGCCTTGCCAGGAATGTAAAAGCTCATTCTGCTTTTTAAATACATTACGGAAGACTTGTTCAAACAGATTATCACCCTAAAAAGAAATCACGTAGAGGCTAAAAGAGGTTTTTAAAAGCAGAGAATCTTCAATATGCTTGACCCCAATTGGTTCATCTTCTCAAATTGTATTTATTATTCAAAGATATAGTCTATCGGTAGGAATATATATGAAGGAAGATTGCGATGTTTATATTTTTGTAGCTACTTTATTCTTGTGTCATTATTGTGAATTTCTTTCTTTTTTTTAGTTTTGAGGGCACGATATAGAAATTGATACATTGTACCAGGCATCCTAGTGTATAGTTTAAGATGTTTTGTTTTAGAAATTAGTACTTGAAATGTGAAGTAGTGTTTTACAGTTTATTCTGTCAAATCTCAATTACTTAAAATGTTATTAATTAAAACAACCTAAGTCTACATTTTTATACGAATGCATCGTTATTGTTGTGTACCCTGACTGGTCATCTAATAACTGGCAATATTATACGTTTCGTTTTTGAACTTACCCAAAAGATGAGCAGTTGATACAGGCTTTAAAAGGGACAATCCACAGGAAATTTACAAAAATAAATAGAAGCCAAAGGAGATTTACGACGAAGATTGACGCTCTGAGTACATTTTCCTGCTTACATTTGGCTGGATCCTATATTTTTGTATGTGAAGGCAGGCCTACGTTTTCACCAATCTGTTTCAATTTAAAAATTCGAGAAAAAAATACATATATTACTTTAAAAGTTTACGCGTGCAAGTTGTATATATCTTATGAAAATTTGTACGGTTTACCAAATAAGTCGTTTTGAAATCAAAAGTGCATTATTTGCATTCAATAGAACCTTATTATTATTGTATTATGGCAAAAGGGGCGATAAAGTTATATTAATGATTGAAATGTGGGTCAAATCAGTATTGAAGGATTTGAAACGCACACTGATTTATAAGGAAAAATAATTGAAAAGAACTGAAATGTTTGAAGCGATTCTACTTTTGGGAATGTATTTTTACTTTTTCATGGTATTAAAATAGTAGAAGATTTCAAATGAATTTTAATATTTTAAATTCTAAAGAAACATTTTATTTGTTACCATATGTATGCCAAACATCGGGTATGAACTTTCGCGCCGCCAAGAATATGATTCAAAAAATCCTGAAGGAAGCGATATAATAGCGCTTCCACTTATTCTTGGCGGCGATTTCAGTACTGATTTCGGTAAACGCGCTGTCGCTGGATTTCGCTGGGCATATGGCTCGCGAAGCGACCCTCCGTCCCATATCATAGGGTTCCGGGTGCACCGCCGGGGGGGTACGTCCTTGGTGGATAGCAAGCTACCTGATTGGCTGTTGGTACGGGGGAAGGCGTGGCTGACGGTGCCGGGTTAAAGGTAGAATGGAGGTGAAAGTTAAAAAGTTCACCCTTGGTGGCTAAAAGCCTGGCTTGTGTGTGTTTGGGTTTAAAGGGGGGTTAGTGGGTTGGATTGGCTGTCCGGGTTGTTTAGGGGTCAGCATGGGGAAGTTGCCTGTGGGGGGCATCAAAAATTGAGAGCAAAGGGGAAAAAAAAAATTAAAAGTTAAGTTTAGTGATTAAAATTTAGCAAGTCATTTGCCAATGGCAAATTTTAGGTTTATTTTATGGCGGATTATATGAGTCAAGGAGAATTCTAACTTGGTCTTTTAGTATTGTCGGGGAAAGTGTTATTTTTAAAATTGAAAGATTTTTGTGGGTGGAAGGGGTATCACACAAAAAAAATTTGGTACAAATTTTTTAAATAAAATTTTTTAAAAGGTTGGGAGTTTAAGTGTTTTTTTAAATATCTGAAATTCTCATATACATTTTCCCCGAACAATCTGAAATAGTTTTATTTTCGAAATTTCAAGCTTTTTTTATATTACTATTGGCAAAAACCCACACAGGAAAACCGTAACTCTTTGTGAATTCAAAACAGCTGGTAAAGTATTTTATTTTCTTTAAATATTTGAATTCGTAATGGGGGTGTTTAATCTTAAAGCATCCCCGGGAACTTATTTCGCCATAATAATATTTTTTCATGTGAGTTTTTTATTAAGCAAAGTCCCAGGTAAAGTGTGTTTTGAGACCATTGGGGGGGTGTGGGGCGGGGTTGGAGGGGGTTTCGAATTTCTCTTCCTGGTGAATAAAAAAGCAACCGTTTTTTCAATATTAAGTTTAATTTTCCAATTATTAAAAATGGTTTCAAGCAAAATTAAGTGATTGTTTAATGCCTTTTTTTTTTTGTGTGTGTGTGTGTGTGTGTGTGTGTGTGTGTGTGTGTGTGTGTGTGATGAGTGTGATTTTTGTAGGTCGCGGTAGGGGGAAACATCAACAATTTATTTGACTGGTTTTGGATGGGTTGGAATATCATTGATGTTTTTAAAGATTCTGGGCCCAAGGAGAGAACCCCGAGGGGCAAAAATTAACATTGTACATTTCTGAGACAGTATCCTTTCTCGTACTTAAAAGGATCTATTGTAGGGTAGGTTTCAGATGATTTAAGAAGGTGGGAAAGTTATAGATAAAAACATAAATTGTCCACTAATCCAGACTCGATCAAACACCTTCTGAATATCAGAAAAACAGCTTTGGGGAAGACATGGATTTGGGGGAAATGTATAGTGCCTTTGCGCATGGGATACTCTAAATCCCCTCACCAAAGTCCTTTCATGTGGTTGGTGGAAGGGTAGAGGTGGGAGGCCTTTGACCCTCCCAGAGAGTTCTCCCTCTAAATTGGGGTGGAATCGGGCCAAATCGTTCTGTCCCCTGCTGGTGCTAAAGTTTCCCAATGACGGGCGTCACTTAGCCTTTTACCATGATAATTTCGTGGGCCTTTGCCGATCAGGTGGCATTGGTAAAAACAACAACAGAAAAACGCCCCAGTGGATAGCCCCCTCTAAATCAAAGAAATTTTTTTCTCAGTCAGTCTGGTAGTGGGTGGGTACGTAGAGGGGGTGCTTTGTAAAACCATATTTATTGGGGTTAATAAAGTTGTATCAAAGAAAATGTTAATTCTGTTAGAATGATATCTCAATAATTTTACCGAGTGAGGATAAGAATAAAAAAGGGCTATGCTAGATGAATGATGGTTTTTTTGCCTGGTTTTAATAGGAAGATAATGGCGGTTTTCAGTTTGGGGAAAATGCCTTAGTTTTAAATTTTTTAATGAGATAAGTACTATTAAAACTTTGGGGGGAGATTTTTTAAACATTTTATTGGAATCATGTCTGGCCCGGTGTTAATTATTTTTGAGTCTACTAGCAAATTAATAATTTCATCGGATCAGTGGGGGATGGGGAAAAACGGCGGGTTAGAAAGAAATTTTCCCAAAGTTTAGAAACAATTGGTTATTGGTGTTGAAGTTATCGGGGGCTTGGTTTTCTGTGATTGTTTTGAAAAGTTACTGCTAATAAATTGGCTTTTTTTTTCACTGTAATAGCCTGCATTTAGAATGGAATGTCGAATTTTTTTCGAAAAATTTTTGGGACTTGTATGTTTATCTTGTGCATTTTCATTTTCCTTTCAAATTTTTCTCCGTTTTGATCAAAAATGTTTTTAAATCCTTTTTGCTTTTTTTTGTCTTTACAATTTGTTTTGTGTGTGGTTTGGTGTTTTGGTAGGTTTTCTTGTTTATTTTGAGTCTGATAAGATTTTGGATGTGATGTGGGTTGTTGTGGTTTTTGTTTTGATTGGCTAAGGTTTTTTTTTGTGGGGGGAGCGGGGGTTTTTGAAAAATTGATTTTCCAAAATTTTTTTATTGTGTTTTTTGCAGAAGAAAATTTTTGACCAACAGGTGACAACTGCTCTAGTGTTTTATCTTTGTGTATATTTGAATTAAATGAAAAATTAAGAATCACTGGGTTATGATCTGATGAAAGTTCAGGTATAGAGAGAATTGTGTATGGGTAAAGGAAGTTGTTAATGAGAGCCAAGTCAATTGCATTTGAAGAATTATGCCCGAATCTAGTCGGGGTGTCGGGAAAGGCTATTTCGATGTCAAGGATATCAATGAAATCTTTAAGCTGATTTCCACGAGTAGAGTCGTGGGAGCAGTTCCACGCATTGTGTGTGGCGTTAAAATCACCAAAAATCACACAATTACTGTTGGTCTGAAGTAGATTCTCAAGATCCAGAGTGAATAATCTATTATCAGATCTAGGTGGAATATAAATACTAATTAATGAGAGCGGATTAATATTAGGAGGATTAATTGTCACTATTGTGGCTTCAGAGTACTGAAGTTGGGGTGTTGGGGTGTTAAAGTGATTAATGGAGTTTTTAATTAAAATAAGAGTGCCACCGTATGTATGCCCTTCCGCAACGCGGTCATTTCTGTAGCAAGTTTAGTTAGCAATTCTATTGTTGTGTGTAGGTCTCAATTTTGTTTCTTGAACAAGAATTAAGTCAGAGCGCGTACTTCTCTACAAATAAGTTAAATTCAACAATTTTACCAAGTAAGCCGTTTGCATTTCATGAACACAAACTCAGGCCAATCAATGAACGACTAATCATCATCATCTTCGACTAGTACCTCAAATAGGGCGTATAATTCTTTTTTGCGGGCTTCTTTCTTCGATTTTTTAGTTTGAGTAGGTGGGGGGAGATTTGATACATTGATGATCAAGTGAGCATGGAAAGGGCAAGAATAGTTTGTTGGAGAGTCTGAGTTATTAGGTTAAGATCTAGCGTACCATTACTGGTATTATTAACTTTGGGGGCGTGATTAAGTTTGATTGATTGGCCTGGTTTGTTACTGAGACAGCAGGATTTCTCTTCTCACGAGGGACTATCTGTTGCGTTTTTTGAGAGTTGGAAGTGTTGGTGGCTTTAGCATATGAAATTCCCCGCCTAATAATGCTATTGACTGTATTGGTGTTAGTGTTAGTATTTGTGGTTGATCCTTTATGTGGTTTTGGGAATTTAGGGCAGCCAGAATAGTTTGCCATGTGTCCATATGTTTCACAATCAATGCAGTATCTATTCTCAACTCTCTGAATTTGGCACTCTCTCGTTTGGTGCGTTTCGCCACATTTAAGACACCTAGGAGTGATGTGGCAGTTTTTTACCGTATGGTGGAAATGATTACAAGAATAGCATTGGGTGAACCCTTTGCCATCGTAACCGTCAAAGGGACTTTCATGTAACTAACCTTAGTGAGATAAAAAATTTTGGCATTATGGATATTCCTGGGGAGTGAAACGAGAAAGATTGGCAGTGGCTGTTTGGTTTTGGGGCCGATGAGTTGGGAAACAATCGACCGTGTAGCCTAGTTGGGTCAATCATTGTGTGTGTCCTCAATTTTTGAATCGCGGGGAAGCCCTTTAATGACCACTTGATTTCGGTAAAGGTGAATGATTGAAATTTATACAATTCTGTTAAAATCAGAGCTCCATTTGAATTTTTTAGTGGTAGAGCACTGGGGTGACTATAGGTATGGTAGAATCATCGATGCGATGTTTTCACGATTCGTAAATCAGGTATCTACCGCGACGCTCATGTATCTTACTTTAGTTACCACAAGCTTCTTGTGACAGAGATTAATAATGGCAAGAGTATTAATGTAATTAATACTCAAAGTGATATTAATAATGAAGTAAATCAATTTTCTTAACAATATACTATGAGTAATATATATTTAGGTAACATAATTCATGGATATTATTTTATATATATTATTTTATATATATAATGTTACCGAATCGATATGAAAAATGTGTAGAATAAAGAAAATACATGCATGGTTTCAGTATTATATATGACAAGCGTTTATTTACCCTCTTTACCTACTATATAATCAAAGGCAACTGTACTTAAGGAGTAAACTCCAGTCGTACACGTCAGAGCAGAAGCACACATTTTTTTTTTCAAATCGTAACTAAGTTGTTTTAAATATGATGAATAATGCAATGTAAATTGACGAAAGAAAAATTCAGGGTAGATTTATTATTTTAAATTCTACAAAGTAACTAATGTACAGAAATAGAAAATACTTTATTGTTTATAATGCTTTGCATCAGATAAGTTATCTTTATTCCTTAAAAATTCTCACTATCCAACATTCTAAAAATTATTAAGGTATCTGACTACTTGCGACAACTTTTTTTTAAAAAAAATGGAGATATGGAGATATTTTAATGGTTTTTAAATTTATTTAGTACATTTTAAGGAAAAAAGGCTAAAATTAAGAAGAGAAAAATAAATTATTTCTACTGAAATGGGAAAAAATTGACAAAAATTACATAAACGGCACCCGCTCTGTACAAATAGTAAATTTACAAATTATCCTTTTTGAAATGATCTTCAGGATAACAGATATTGTAATTTTTACAAAAACTAGAGCACTTTATCTTAGTTATTATATGAAACTGCTTAAAAACAGTGATTATATTCACATAAAGAACTAAAAATTTTGAAATAAAAAAATTGATTGATAAATCTGAAGGTTAAACCCTTCTATTGTTATACAAAACATAACAATTTTCAGAAAATTATTTTAAAAACTTTTTGAGCAATCAATGTCCCTGTTTGAGCTATTCGAAAAAAAAAATAAAAAAAGAAACTCGTTTCGAGTGAAACGTATTTTAAAGTTTGACATCTTATGTGAAAGTTATGCGTGAGTGTGGCATCTGCTTTTACTAAAACACTTGTAATTTTTTTCTAGGGAATGAAAAATAAAAAACTTGGTATTTTTATAAAACTAATAAGATAGCCTATAAAATAAAATCATAAAAAGAATTCGTCAAATTTTTTGAACAATGATGATTTTACGGTTGTTAGATACCTTAAACTTATGATTTTTTTGTTGTGTTGAGTTGTTGTTACTACATTTATAAAAGGGGTTTTTATTAAAAGCGTCAAATAAAGAATATCTAATAACAAAAGTGGTAAAATGCTTTTCACAGATTGCGTTAAATGCTTTGAGAACTTCTTTTCTTCTTTGCCTTTTTTAATATGAATGAACCAATAAGAAAAACCATTCCTGTCAGAAAAATTCGGAAAATCAATGACCCCAATCATTGGGCGAACACAAAATTTTATTCAGACATCCCATCACTGTATCACATCATCATTTATATTTCACTGAACACTGCAATCATATAAAAATAGACAAACTGAGCGACTGCAGCGCCGTTACAAAAACTTTCAACAGTTACAAATTATTGATGATGTGACACACCGAGAATTGTTTTCCGTTTGAGTATTATTGTATTACTGGTCACACAGACCTGTTATTTCCGAAATCTAATGACTGTTTAATTTGATGCAGTAGTAAGCTAAATATGAAGTTGAATAAGCGCTTGGTAGAATACCCATAACTATATAAAACTCTTAGAGAAACATTAACCTTCAACTTGTAACATTGTAAAATTTCAGATAGTTAGGACGATTAAGAATTTAAAAATCGCAGCAATAAAACTACAAAATTAGATACAGATTAATAGGGTGGAAGTTGTTTTATTTTAAGCTCTACACACTGCACGTATATATAAATTCCAGGAGCGGATTGGACAGCTTTTACGTATCTACCTGTAGGTAATAACCCTTGGTGGTGGACACTATAAGTTGGATTTCTATGGTTATCGAAAACTTTAGTACACGTATCAGAATGATAAAAAAAATAAATAAAAAAAACAGCATTATATAGAAACAGCATCATTTCAATTTGAAAAAATGCGTTGAAAATGTTACTTAAAATAACTTAAAGTCACCATTAAAATAGACCCAAAAGTGTATTCTTAGTTCATGATATGGAGCTCAAAGTCCAATGTGCGCAGGGCTTGAAGTTACAAAGGCTGATATCCGACGTTTTACGCTTATTGTCCAAGGATATGATAACATGATTGCCTCACTCAAACACTCTAATGCCCAGGATGAACACATGACCCAACCTTTGTGGAGAGAGATGATCACATAGAGCCCTACCTTTGAGAATCGCCGACTGGAAAAAAAAGCGGTGAGTGAATTTTGGCACTTACCATACTGTGATACCCCTGGCTGCCTTGTATTCATGAAACACCAACTGCTTCCCCAGTTAAAACTCTGCTAATCTTTAAAGGAAGGACGATTGTTTCACCTCTCTCCTCCGCAAGTAAAACCTCTAAAAATAACTTTACCAGGAAAATTTCCCCTTAAATCAAACTTAGCTAATCAATTTTAAAAAATCTAAAATCCAAGGATACTGAAGCAGCAGGAACCTTCCTCGCACTATCAATGCTGGGGTAAAACACAACACTTCAACCTAAAGCTAACCCTGCATCCAGCAAAAATAATATCCCCCACCCGTCTTCCTTGTAATACTGAGAACCACACAGGTCACAAATGAAAAACTTATGATATATACCCGACTTTGCGCAGTAAACTCACAGGTGAATACGTTAAGTTGTACACAGCTACGGATTCACAACCAAAGAACTCCATTATCCAAAAATTGGGACGAGCTAAATATCAATACTGCAATAAAACGAAGCTGAAGACCACAAAAGTGGTCATTAAAGGCCTCCCCCGCATTCCCCAAAACAGAAGATATACACTATGACCCGACTCCTAATTAGGCTACACTGTTGGACAAAGTATCACAGCTCATACCGCAAAACCAAACAAATCTCACTTCCAATCTTTCTCGTTTCACTACCAAGGAATACATACATACGCAAAAATATTAATATTCGATCTCACCAAGGTCGTTTTTCATTGAATAACAAAATAGTTACGACGGCAAAGGGCTCCACGTTATTCTTGTAACTGTCACCACACGGCTGAAAACTATATTACCCCTCTGTAGGTACCTTAAAATGCGGTGAAGCACACCAAACGAGAGATGCCAAATCCAAAGAGTCGAAAACAGATATCGTATAAATTGGTGAAACTTACGGACATAAGTGGCCAATTATTCTTGGCTGCCCTAAATTTCTAAACCACGTAAAAGGCTCACAAACACCAACACACACAAACACCTATACCAACATTGAAGCACAGTATCATTAGTTGTAGGAATCTCATTCGCACAAGCAACTAGCACCCTAACCTCACAAAAACACAACAGATGGCACCACGGGACAAGAGAAATCCTGCTGCTTCAGTGTAACAAACCAGGCCAATCAATCCAACATAATCACCCCACCAATAATTAATAACACAATAATGGCACTTTTGATCTTAACTTTATTACCCAGACCCTTACAGCAAACTATACCACTTCCACGCTCACTCAGCAGATCAGCAATATACCGAATCTCCCCACCCCCCTTCAACCTAAAAAATCAAAGAAATCACTTAAGAAAAGGAATTAAGCGCCCTTTTGAGGCTTTAATTGAAGACTGCGCGATTAGTCGCTCATTGATTGTCCTGAGCGGTAAGTTCAAAGTGGAACGCAAACGGCTTACCGGTAAAATTGTCGAATTTAAACTTTTGTAGAGAAGTACGCCCCTGACTTACCATATTAGTTCAAGAAACAAAAATTGAGACTCCACATAGCATTGTGAATCGCTAACCACACATGCTATAGGAATGATCGTATTGGTGGAAGGGCATGCTCATCATGGAACTCTTTAATATTTTAATTAAAAATTCCATTAACCACTTTTAATACATATCCCAACACCCCAACTTCAGTGTACCTGAAGTTGGCTTCATAGTGACTATAAATCCTCCTCCTAACATTAATCCACTCACTGTTATTAGTAAGTATCTATATTCTCCCAGTATCTGATAATAGATTATTATTTACTCTGCGGATCTCTGAAAATCTAACAGTAATTGTGTGATCTTGGCGATTTTAACGCCACATCACTGCAATGCATGGAACTGCTCCCACAACTCACTCATGGCAATCAACTTAAAGATTTCACGGACATCCCTGACATAGAAATAAAGGCCTTTTCCCGACTAGATTCGGGCATAATTCCTCCAACACACTTGATATTGCACTAATAAACAACTTCCCCTTACCAGTATAACAATTATCTCTATTCCTGAACTTTCTTGTTCGATCACAACCCGATTCTTAATTTCATTTAATTCAAATATTCATAAAAACAATACTAGAGCAGTTACCACCTGTTATCAAATTTTTCTAAATACGTAAATAATAATATTAATATCATGGACTTTTTAACATTAATAATCCGAAATTTAGAAAGTAAAATCACAACCTTTTCACCGGTCCGGCCTGCCCACGACACGCCGCCCTGCAGCCAATCACAAACAAGAATCACACATATCTGCACCACATCAAAAATCTTATCAGACCCAAAAATAAAGCTAGAAAAATTCCAAAATACACTCAAATCCAGAAAGCACACAAAACAGTACAACAGATTGAAAAAAGAGTCAAAAAGGAACTCAAAAATACTCGGATCAAACATGTAAATAAAATTAGAAGCGATGAATGTCAAGAGGAATACACTTTGGCAGTATCAAAAAAATGTTTTCGCAAAAAACGTTCCATTATCTACTCTAAAATAACACGGCTACTGACGAACAAAAGCAAATTTACTAGCAGAAACCTTCAAAATAATCACAGAAAAACACAAGAGACCTGATATAATTTCACCACTAATATTGACACACACAGTTGTCTCTAACACGCTGGATAATTCTTTCTCGCTAACCCGCCGTCCGCTACACTTATTCTCCCATCGACTCCGAGTGAAATTAACCATGTCAGTAAATCCTAAAAAATAATAAATCACCAGGTTACGACATGATCTCCACAAATGATTGTAAATCTCCCCCACCAAAGCTTCCTTATTCTTACATATCTTATTAACAAAAATTCTCAAACTTAGACATTTTCCTGAAAAATGCCATTATTTTTCCTATTAAAAACCACAGGCAAAAAATAATCATAATCCATCTAGCTTTAGACCCATTTGCTCCTGTCCTCGCTCGCTCAGTAAAATTGCCGAGCATAACATTCTCAACATGAATTAACACTTTCATTTCTCATACCAATTTTATTAACCCAAATCAATATGAAGGAGCCTTCACACTTGATTAGACTGACAGTGGGCCATCTAGTAGGGACTGAAAGGCGCCTTCCTGGATATCCAGAAGGGGTATTTGATCGAGTCTGACAGGGACTGAATCTATAAACTTATTATTTATAACTTCCCACCTCTAATATATCGCCCATATATATGATTAACTCCTACTCACTAATACAGATCTTATCAGTACGTGCATAGGATGTACTCTTATCTAACATTTACAAAGTCATTGGAGCTCCCCAGGGTTCTCTCTCCTCCTCCTTGGACCACACTTTCTTCAAGAAATATTTACATCAATGACAATATATCATCCTCACCTTACCACACTAGTTCAAATATTTTGCAGACGATAATGCCATAGCGCTGGCATATAAAACAACAGCATCACAAATGCACTTAACAATCACTTGCTCGAATCATACTTTAATAATTGGAAAATTAAACTCTCAATATTGATAAAACGGTTGCAGTATTATTCACAAGGAAGAGAAATTCAACCCCACCAACACGAGCCCACACCACTACAATGGCGTCTCAAAACACAATTTACTTAGGCTTGTTACTCGACAATAAACTCACATGGAAACAACACTGCTCACATGCAAGCGAAATAAATTCCGGAACGTGCATTAAGATTAATATACCCCTAATTTGCGCCGAATTCAATGTACATGCGAAAACAAGGTACTTCACACAGCCGTTTTGCGGCCCATCGCTACATGAGTTACGGTTGTCCTGTGTGTGGGATACAAATAATAATATTAAAATGCTTGAAATGCAAAATAAAAACTATTCGCATGATCGTTCGCGAATATGTATACAGAGAAACTCTGATATCTATATAAAGCACTTAAACTCCCAACCTTTAAAAATTTTATTAAGAAAAATAGCTACCAAATTTTTGGATTCTCTTCCACTCACTAATAATTACCACACCTCAATTTAGAAAACTATACCTCATGACAATACTAAGAGACCAAGGAGAATTCTTCGACCTATAACCCACCGATTGAATTCTTTTCATTTGCCTTTTGGCAAATGAAGCAATTTCATTTATTTAACTTTAATGGTTTAGCTTCTAGGTTATATAGCTCCACATGACGTTGCTACCTTGGGAAACGGAACGCGGAGCGTTCCTCCATCCCATATCGAAGATGCTGGATGTGGCCCGATGGGATGGGGTTCGGCTGAGTGCGAGTTTCCTGGATCTGTTGTGGGTTGTGGCAAGGAGGCGTGGCTAGGAATCAGTGAGGGATGCATCCTGATTTCATGGAAAAGTCCTGGTAGTTGGTGGGTGAAAGCTGCTGATTATTCATATGGCACTGAGAGTAGGCACTTTATTGGCTGCACCGATGCATTGAACTCGAACAAGTGGGAGGGTATAGAAAGTTAGCCTGTGTGGGATTGAAATTGCTAAGAAATTGGCGCTAAAAATTCAAAATTAGAAAGGCATGGTCACCACCACGATGAGTGACTAAATTAATTGTTAGTAATATGAGTCTAGAAGAATTCTCCTAGACTTTATATCCGCACTGGATAGTACTATTTAGTGTTTTTGAACATTTTCAAGCTATCGATGTTGGGAAGTTCATTGAAAAATGAGATAGCCAGTTTTTGTAGATAAGCTTTAAGAGGGGAATTTAATATCATTATACTAAGGGAGTTTCTAGTATATCTATCAGCTTTTACAATTATTTAATTAACGAGCCCTGAGCAATCTCGAGAATTTTAAGTTTGAGTTCGCTGGTGCAGTCTCCACACAGGCGCAACACCATAGGTAATTATTGGTCGCAAAACGGCAGTGTAGAGAAGTAACTTATACATATTTAAATCAGATTTCCGGCCAATTAAGTGGGAAAGTGCCTTTTCCGTACTCTCCCGAATTTATCGCGCTTGCACAAATAAATGTTGTTTCCAAGTGAGTTTTTATCAAGGATTAAACCAAGGCAGGGGTTCTGAGACCACTGGAGCTGTGTGGAATAGAGAGTAGGAGGCGTTGGTTGTGGGTTTCTTCTTCCTTTTAGTGAAGAGAGAACTGCTATCGTTTTATTCATACGTTGATTTTAATTTTCCAAGTATCGAAGTAGTTTTGGAGAAGATTTTAGGTGGTTGTTAAGTCAAAGTAATAGTGTTGTGATTTTTGTAAGTAGCTATAGTGTGACAAGTGTGTCGTCGGCGTAAATGTTAGTGCTAGTTTTGAGGTGAGAAGGATGTCATTGATATAACAAAGGAATATCAGGGGCTCAGGAGGGACCCTTTAAATACCCCATATTTGATAGAGTAAGATGTTAGAAAGGGTATCATTTACTCTTACCGCGATCGGTTAACAAGATAGGAATTCACAAGGTGAATTAGGCAGGTGGAAAATTGTTAATTATAAGTTTATAGATGAGGCCACTAATCCAGACCCTGTCACCAAAGCCTTTTGATGCGTCAAGAAAGACAGCTCCAGTGGATCTGCCTCTGAAATCCAGCAGTGATTTTTTCTCTGTAGTAAGTCCGAGTAGTGCGGGTGATATGTAGAGATTCCTGGTGAAGCTTTCATATTGATTAGGATTGATGAATTTAGTATCGTTAGTAAAATTTTTAAGTTCTATTAAGATGACATATTCAGTGATTTTACTGAAAATGCTTAGAGGGCGATCGGGGAGATAGCTAGAGGGGTTGTGGGCATTTTATCTGGTTTGATGGGGAAAATTACGGCTATTTTCCAATTATTTGAAAATGCCTGAAAAAAGTTAAGAATCTTATTAATTACAATAAGTTAGATGTATGGTAGAATTTTGATAGAAAGTTCTTAAACCATTTTGTTAGTGATTAGATCAGAGCCAGGTGCTTTGTTGTTTATGCCTGATGTAATCAAAGATTTCCATCAGGGTAGGGGAGGGAAGCGGAAGTGTTTTTCATGAAAAAATCCCCAAAAGTGTTAGGTAATTTCATCAATAGGGTGGCTGCCTGCTTCTTATTTTCGGTAGTTATCTTTGGAGAGTTAGTGTGAGAATATTTGTTTTGTTCGTCGTTGTTAGCGACTCCAGAAGGACTTGGAAAGGGGAAGGAATATATTAGAACGTTTTTGCGAAAGAATTTTTGACACCGCCAGAGGGCTGCTGTCGCGAGTGTTGAGTGCAGATTCAAGTTTAGCTTGCCATGTTTTGTTGCGTGTGTTTTTGAGTTCCTTTAACTTTTCTTGTAGTCTGTAGTATTGAGTTTTATGTGCAGGATTTAAAAAGTATTGTGAAAAGAGCTTTTAGCCCTGTTCTTATCGGGCAAGGCGAATGAGTTGATGTATGTGGCTGGGAGTGTGGCGATTCTGTACTGGTTTAGAAGTTAACTGCGGGCGGAGCGAACGGCAGAGGTGAAAAATCGATTTTCTCTCTCTTCTAGCACAGTGATTATTGATATCGGCGAAAATTGGAGAGTGGAATCATGGTGTTTAGATTATTTTTTAAAGGAAGACCAACAGGTGGTAATTGCTCCTATGATTATCTCGATGAATCGGGGAAGAGAAATTAAGCAAAACGGGTTATGTGATCTGAAGAGAGCTCTGCTAACGAATTTATAGTATAGTAGTGAAAGTTATTTATAATGGCGAAATCGATAGTGTTTAGATCTGTACCCGAACCTGGTTGGGTGTCGGGGAAAAGCGATATTGAGATCAAGAATGTCAGCAAAATTTTAAGTTGGCATCCTCTAATAGAATTATTGGGACACCCCACACATGTTGTGTGTAGCGTTATTAAAGTCGCCAAAAATCACACAATTACTGTTGGTTATTCAAAAGATTTTCTAAGTCGAGAGTGAAGAGTCTTTCGTCTAGGAATTAGGGAACGTAACAGAAGCTAGTGGAGGATAGGGTTTAAATTTTGAGGGGTAATTACTACCACTGTGGCTTCAATGTGATTAAGGGGAGGGGTGGGATACATATAATGAGCAGATATTTGTCATGGATGAGAGAGTTCCACCTCTTGCTCGTCCATCTCCTTGGGAAAGTAATCGTTACATGCAGCATGTACTAGAATATTTAAGTTGTGTGAGGGTCTCAGATGTGTTTCCTGAAGTAGAATTAGATCGGAGAGTACTTCTGCCATACTTTAAACTCAGAAATTTTATTTAATATACCGTTTGCGTTCCAAGAGCAAAGCCGCCGCACCGCGGTTCGACTAATCATCATCAGAATCTTGCTGAGGATAGCCCTCCATGTACAATTCATCATCTCTATTTTTAAGTTTCGGGGAGGGGGGAGGGGTGTTAGAAAATTGCTGCAAATTTTCGTTTGCGTAGAGAACCGCCACAAATATTTTGCATGGTTTGTTGGAGAGTTTGTATTATATACGTTGGGGGTGTTTTCAGAAATGTATTATTTATAGGTGCAGTTGGGGGGTATTTTGATTTCGATCATTTGAAAGCTGAGTAATCGTGCAGGAACTTCATTGCGCGTCGCCATCTGCGTGTAGTTTTTTACCAATCCTTGTGGATTTGCAAAGCCGAGCGTAGGAGACGTGCCAGGGCCTCGATCTACATACTTGCACTCACCGTGGTGTAGAAGCAGAAAGTTAATGGTTTGCCTCGGTGCCTTTTCTAGGAAATAGGGGCATTTATAGTTGGCCGCGTGGCCGGGAGTTTGGCAAAGTTGATGAAAGGTATCTACGTTGGATGGGCAATCTTTGGTTTCCGGTGAGTGTTGGTTGTGTATATCATGCAGCGGTGCCATGTTTTCCGCTGTATGATTGAATCTATTACAGGAGTAACATTGTGTTACTCCCTTTTCCCCGTATCCTTCTACTCTTGATGGTGAGGTAATTAAAAGTCTTAAGATCAAAAATGGCGTTATTGATGTTACATGTGGGAGTAAAGTACCGGCGAATACGGGTAATTTTGCTTGGGTTATTCTGCCTGTAAGTTGGGTGACTTTGCGTCGGAGAATCCTTGTTCTAATAGGTCATTCTGTATGTCTTCGGTGTTATGTCGCGGGGAGGGGCCTTTTGATCACTACTTCATGGGTCTGTTTTCCTTGGGGGTTATGACGTGGAATTGGAATTTATATTTTATATTCAACGAAGCGTAGTAAGTTTCTTGTATTGCTCTGAATTATCTATATAATTTAATGTAATTCACCCGAGAGTTTACCGCCGCGAAGGTTGGGAAACTATTGTTTATTATTTTCATAATATCTCTGATAGTGTCAGTGCAGAATAACATTACTGGTGGGGGAGGAATTTTTTAATTTGGGTTGTGTTGGGAGAGATGTTAGTATCGTGAGAGTAGTGTCCCGTGTGCTTGAAGTTCCTGTGATGTCCTTTTAAGCTTTCGTAAACGTTGTACGGTTTCCAGAGAAAAATTTGAGTTGGTTATTAAATTTGGTTTTTTAATCGTTTGCTCCTAGTAGGAGATAAAACCATCGTCGCTTTCTTTGCGTTTATTTGAATTCATCTCAGAAGAGCCGGGTAATCCTTGGCGAGGGAGTAGAGGGGGAGTCCCATGAACCGGCGCAGCCAGGAGTCGTGCAAGGAGATAAAGTGCCATACTACTACCCCCTGATCTTCTGAGTTCGTTCTTCGATAGAATTTCAGTCGTTGGAAGAGCTCGGATACTTCAGTAGGGTCATCAGTAGTCGAAGGGGCCAGAGAAATTAGAGAGATTGTTGAGCGCCTAGGTTACAGTGTGAACTTGATCTCGTTCTGCACTTGATAAGTTGTTCTGGCTTGTAAAAGATCTGGTGAGAGGTCCTTGAGGTTGGCAGGGGTACATTGGCATTCCAGTCGAATCGTGGTCGTTAGCCATGTCCAGGCTTGTCGTTGTGTAATCAGTGTACTTGAAGAAAGCTGTAAAATACAGCGACAGCAGCAAGAGGTTGTCGCCCTTATCCTTTAGCTACCTGAAAGAGCTTAGAACGACTAAGTGTAGTGGAGCAGATCGACAGAAGTAATAAATGCAGAGCGTAGAGAAGTACGCGACGTAATTCTCGAGTGTGTGTCTACATCGAATCCCTAGCTCCCACACATTGGTGCGCGCAAATCTCCCCATGCTGTATTCCTCTCATAAACTTCAGGGCAGCCAATCCAATGCCAATTCACTCACCACCCCCTAGCCAACAAAAGCCACAGGCTCTGAGCCACTCAAGGATGAACTTTTTCCACTTCTCACCACCATTCTGCTCACACAACTCCAGGCACTGAAGTTAACCACGCCTTTCCTCGCTTCTAACCATTCACATTAAGAAACCTCCTCTCTCGCCAGCAAAGGAGGACGCTACTGTATCATTGGTGGCACCATATTAATATGCTATGATATGGGATAAGGCTCGCTCTGCGAGCCATACGCCCAGTGACAACAGCGACCGATTCAAAGTCCAATGTTTGTAGAATTCTTCGCTAAACAATATTAAATAACATTCTATTACATGGCTGTCCAACCCGCACCCCGCCTTGAATAATTTTGAAGCCCGTGAGATTCTTTACAACTTTACAAAATTCGACTATTTTGTACAATATTTTTTGTTTAAAGAGCTTTTGTAAAAAATGTTGTTGCTCGTACCACCTGTCTGACGTAGTCAGATCGAGGCCCACGAAATCCATCGTGGCAAGGGGTTAGATGTATGCCTGTCGTTGGCCTTAGCCTTGAGCACCATACAGGTGACAGTACGATTCAGCTCGGTGAAATTCCCGAAGAAAAGGAATGAATGTTGCTTAAGTCTGTGAGACAGATTGGACTTCTTTACGATTGAAACGAAACCTAATACCGCTTTAAAATTAAAAATAATGGGTTGACATCTACCTCCGATGTCGTGTGAACGCTAGCTATTTAACAATTTAACAAAATGAGTATGTAGAATGTGCGACAATATAAAACATTTAATTATCACGAGCACAAACACATGACATTACACGTTCACGATCACAGTACAAGTAAGAAAAAACGCGACAAGACAGCGCATTCAGCAGTGACGTAGTTCTGCTGCTCTTTGATTGGATGAGAAGGAATATGCCGTTTTGCACTCCTTTCGCAACAACGATAGCTGGCCACACCACTGATCTCACCCACACCTCAAGCATTACGAAACTGAAGGGAGGGATATTCCCCAGTCCCCGCACCTCGTGGTTTCCCCAACTGCGACCGCCCTCAAGACTCTTTGGGACTACTGATTTAACGAGCACCCGTGTGTACTGGTGGGTATTTTGGGATATCGAACTCAGGCCTCTGGTCTGGAATCCAATGATTCAAATACCAGGCTACCCACGGGTTTTGTAAAAAATAAATCCATAACTGTTTATCACGTTGCTTTTTGTTACTGTGAACCTCTTTTTTTCTTCTACTGAAATTTATATCAAACATAAATCGTGCCTCAAACAACGTCGCAGTAATCTGCAAATATCAATTACGAGATACGCAAATACACATGCATTGAGATGGATTTGCAAAAAATCTGGCAAAAGAGTTGGAGAAACAACATCTCACTACTAAATAAATTAAATATTGCATTATTATTATATTATCTATGTTTTTTATACATGAAAACAACGAAAAACAATAATAATAGAGAGTATCAGTCTGTTTCAAATTTTTGTTCAACAAATGCGTTTGTAATGGATCCATAAATTCTAATATAAAAGATATATTTTTATATGCGTCCCACGGGATTGTGAAGTGCGTTTCCGAAGTGCAGTCTCGCGAGGTCATTTGGATTGGCTACCCCTGCTCTATTATAGGAAATTAAGCTATTTTAAGTAGTTAATTAGTTTTAATTGTATTTAAAATAACGGAAACAAGTTGCTTTTTAACTGTCATGAAGATAGATTGTAAAAAGATCGTTTTTTATGTGAGCTTTTGGAGAAACCAACAACCTGATATCTGTTTCGAAATAGTAAGAGGGCGCTGTCAAACTACTAGAAGGTGCAAACGTTGTGATATATTAAAAAATGCTTTAAAAATATTTTAAATTCACCATTAAAATTTAATCATAGATTATTTTTAGTACATCTGTCCTGGACAGATAATAAAAGTTTTTAGTTCGAGAAGCAAATAGGAATGATAAATCATCAGTAATAAAAGTATATTCCTTGTGCAAAAACATTATATAAACCATAAAATGCAGATAGAGCTTCTCTGGAAAGGATGTCTAACTTTATTTTTTTATATAATTTCTATAGGAATAGCAGTTTCTAATTTAATCCATTTTTTTTTAAAAGAGATTTTTTTTTAAAAAAAATATTTTTGTGAAAGTGTAACAAATATGTAACTTTACATTCAGTTATTATTATTACTATTATTATTAGTTTAATGAGTCAAATGTACCCTGTCACAATTTTCTCCCGATGGTTTTTGAAATCAGCAGGGAAATTATTTGTTGCAATTCTGATTACAACCTTCAAGTTTATGTCAGCCAACTTGCATCTGTATTTACTCTTGTTGATATTCATTCAAGAAGAACTTTACTCACACAAATAAAAAGAACAGCAAAGAACAGTTTTCCAGCAAATTTTTTATACATGGAAATTTTTCAACTAACAAAGACTTGTAAAAGTCAATTAATGTCATAACATAAAATATTTTCGTCACACTATGGTCTAATTGCATGTCGATAAGTTCAAGCAGTGGCTCCTCAGATGTTGTATCAATATCAGCAGTATAGAGATAACAGAGCAAATTGAATTTAGGCTCAATTTTCTTAAAATCCTAAAATATTATTGTGACGTCTCCCTCCCAACTCTACAGATGATCCCTTAGTAGAAACACTTTCAGGTACTTTGTTTTCATAATTGTGAAAAATATAAGACGAATATTTCATTTCGCACGTGAAAGAAATCTCTGTTGAAAGCATTCTGATTGTCTTGGCGGGCAGAGCTGGTTGAAGATTATTTCGTGTCCTGGGAACAGACTGTCTTCTGGTTCCCTCTGGCACAGGCAGATCGAAATTAACAAACAGAAAATCAGGTAAGTCTAACCTTCCGGGACCCGGATCTTTGGGTGCCCGTCCCAAGCGCCCAATAGATAAACCATCACTGTTCGCGGGTCGCTAGTTGTCTATCCCTGCTGTTAGTTGTATAAGTCGTGATTTATTGTTATATTTTTTATCAATAGTTTGCTCGTGGCCGTGTCAACCTAACGGTTATAGTCACGAACTCATGCCCGGAGTGAAGAGGAGAGCGATACACGTGAAATATCTTGTGGCTCAAAGTGTTCCCATTGGCGGGAAGTGGTAGTTAGGAGAAGGGGGACACGTCAGGTGTCCTCCTCGTAACTGGACCGAAGTTCGAACTACGAGCACTGTCACCATTAACCCTCATGTTGCTTTCTAGTACGACGTTAATATAACTCTCACTCTCTGTAGTTTGCAGAGTGTTCAATATTCAATTCATTTTCCAATGTATCGTTAGCTTTTTTTATAGGGGAAATCACAAGAGGAGTAATTGAATGAATATTAACGTTGAATTATTCAGCTACAGGAATGGTTTTGACGACGAACCACGGAAATTTCAGCCATGATCAAGTGACGAAGACGACACCTGAGCAGGCATACCCTCTCCTAACTAACACACCGATGAGAGGACGTTTGAGCTCTCGACAGATTTAACGCTGTCACTCCCTACATGGCAGATCTTTAGTGGTACTGGGCTCTAACTCGTGACATGCCAGCCATGATACGATACCTTGACTACTACGCTACCACCCTCTCAGGGGGCTCACCTTCTTTAGGTGGGTACGGGTGTCACAATCCCGAGGTACCCTAGTGATCTTTTCCTTTTCCCAAGGGGTTTACTATCTTTGGTAAACACGGGTGTCACGACTCCGGGGTACCCCAGTGATCCTTCTCTATTTTCGACCCTCCATCTTGTCATCCAATTTCTCCTTTTCTTCTTTTCCCGTCCAGACCACAGACCTATGAATGTTTGGCGCAGTATAGCCAAAACTGGTTCTTGCGCCATAAAACACCAAACTCATCATCATCATCAACTACGCTACCACGGCCACAACTTATGTGGGACAAGAATGGGATATGGGTTTGATTGAGTGATGACGTATAAGTCCCGACAAGATCTCCAATCTCCAGTTTTTTAGAAGATGCCAGGGTTTAATGCGGTATCTTAATAAGAGTTGAACACATCTGAAATTGAGCTTTCCTAACTAAATTTTGTGTTATAACTCTAATAGACAGGCTCTGAAAATATGTTATGCGTCGTTTATTGGACACAATAACTTTATTACATAAATTATAAAAGCACTGCACAGAGACATACAGGTTGAAAAATGTAGGAACTCTAATTCTAAATCTTAATCCAATTCAGAGCTACGCGACAGCGGTTCTTAAATCAAATTCTACCATCTGACGTTATTTATTGATGCAATCAAGAACCAATACATGACCGGCGCGCATGACATCACTTTAAATTTCTTACATCATAGTTATGATATCACATGTATGATCAGGGACTTGTTCGCGAATGCATCAACGGTGTCGCAACACTGAATGTAACAGTAGACTTCTGAATTTCATCTATTGCCAAGTTGCACATCTAATAAAACTTTTTAAAATGTATTTCTTCCAAATTTGTCAAAAGGGATAACACTGTGTTCTTTAGATTCCCATATTAATGATCGATTAGGGTATCTTCGACATACTCCTAAGCATGTTCATCCAGTGCTGAAATCATTATGTGATACATTGTAGAATCCGGAGTGGTTCATCTGTCAGCTTTTTGCACTTCTTGCCTGAATAAGCTATAATTTTGGTTTATTATTCCAAAACTGTAGATGATTTATAACTACTCTACTTATTTCAGCTTGCGAGACGTTAGTTTCGTTTTCTTCGAAATTGTTATACATATATTCCATAAAAAATATTCTTTAAATAACTGGCATAACATATAAGAGTAAAAGACCGACACAGTTCAAGGTTCAAACGTGCTAATATAATCAGTAATAAAGTAATAATTTGTTTCTTTGAAATTGAAGACTTCTATCATCCGAAACAAAAACTAGTCAAGCTGGTACTTTTGAATATAATACAAAATAAACGAATGGTGTGTACTGAGAAAAAGTAAGAATTTTTTTAACCAATAAATGAATGTTTATTGAGATACTCTTTCTAATTCTTATTTTTAAAATAATTCCTCGTTTAGTATTAATGTACATAAATTTCTACTTGTAAAGAATTTTAAATGTTACAGTGTATGAAGTTACAATCTTTTTTCCGAATGAATTCATTTCACAATATTTGTCTGTTTCGAAAAAAAACATCGAAAAATCAAATAACCCCTGATTTGTCTATTAGAATGGTATTTTATAATTAATTATTTTTTTAATGTTTCTTTTCAAGTTCAGTAATTATTTAACTGTGAATGGAATGGAAACATCTTGGTAATTAACATTGTTGAAATATAAACGTTGACCAAAAGTAAACGCGATGTGCTTCTTGCAGAAGAATTTGGGTGTTTCTAAAAGGGAATTGTAGAAACATTTAACCCCCAAAATTTTCAAATTATTTGGATTTTACTCTTTAAAGCCCCTTTTAAAATTTAATCCATTTATGTTGAATGTTGAAAGTTTTGAATTTTTGCATGTAATTCATATATGTTGGTTAGAAAAATGTAAAAAACAACAATTCTTTGAAAAAAAAAATGTTTTTATTTCTTGCCATGTAAGAAATTTTTTTTTCCAAAAAAACCCCCTTTTTTTTTAAGTCTTAAATATGTTATTATTCGTGTAAAAATCGATAAACCCCAAATACAACATTACTTTTTTTAAAAAAAAATTTGATGTTTTTCGGCATTAGCGAAAATTTGTTTGCCCTTTAGTTGTATTCTCCATCGGCTTAATCAATGTTACTTTCCCCCCGGTTTTCCTTTCTTGCCAGGTTCAGAAGGATTCCTAGAATTGTCTAGGTTGGGATACCCGCCAAAAAAAGTCCATTGATTTTGATCTGTTTTGTGTTTTTAACATTTCGGGGCTTCGAACAAAAAATGGGGTAAAAAAACCATTTCTGTTACGGATTGCTGCTCGATACTTTCAAAGCCCTCGCTCAATCTAACCACCCAAAAATGGTTGTTTTTTTATCATATTCGGCTGTTGAACCCCAATTTTTTTTTTGGGGAGAAAACGTTGAAAAGATTGGGTTCACACAGCCCCGATGTTTTAACGTCACAACACTGTTTTCCCCACCGAACAATATTGCCATTGCATCAATTATAAATCGCCTCTTTTTCCTTTTTCTTTAGGACAACATCTGATTCCAGTGGTGGTTTGTCAATGTCACCTTTTTCTCGCGGTATCTGTTGTCTAATGGCTCATTGAGCATTTTGCGGGATACTTGTGAAAAAAATTGAAACCACAATGATATTGTGACCAGGGTACTCTTCTGTAAATGCATCAGCAAACTGTTGGGCAAAAAAACCCTCTTTTTTGGGCGTTTTTGTTGGAACCAAAAAGTAAACGGGGTGTTTACTTGTAACCAAACGAATAGGCCCCCCTTATAAATTGTTTTGGTCAGTCACCAAAAAGGAAAAGGATTCGTGTACGCTGAAATAAATTTCGTTTGGAACAAACTTCATACATCATTCATTTAGTTTGTTTATATGAGGTGGTAATTTTGCAAACTTGTTAAGTGGGACTATATTTGCAATGTCTGCAACATGCAGATTTGAAAATATAGTTTCAAAGCTGTCACATCTGATGGCAGTACTGATGAGGGCATTGTACGAATTTACTCTTTGTTTCCAGAACATATGCCTTTTAGTAACTAAGACATAACCACTCACAAAATTAATCCCAAGGAAACATTTTACTTCAGAGTTCGTCAAGCTAAGATTTACGCCCTTACCTGCAGCATACAAATTCGAGTATGTAACACCAAGTTCAATGAGAACTTTAATCGGAAAAGGTTCTAGAAGTTTCTGTAGGCGTTCTTACATCGGTAACTTTGTAACTCCTCCTGATATGGATTGTACATTTAGATCCGCTTTTTTCCATTTGTGCACAAGTTTGGTAGGCTTTCTTTTCTTTGTTGGAGGTGATTGTTTCATATTAGTAGAAGTAGAGGCAACCCCATCTGCAAGGGAATGAAATTTAGGGAAATAAGGCGGATCATCTGGATCAGAGTCAGTATCAATAGAATCATCTAGAAAAAGATAATCAGGAGCATGCATCAAAAACTTGGCAGATTGTTTATTGTTCCACCATCTTATTCCCCAGAGTCCACATCAAAAACAGGCGCCGTAGAATTTTCAGGTGGTTATATAACTACAGCACTTGCTTCTATGTTGTCATCAGTTTCTAACGAGTCAGTTAACTTAAGGTATCCGACTACGTTCGGAACCATGATTTTAAAAAAGCGCATAAATGTATAATTTTCACGATATTTAGTGTCACTTAGATTAGAATACATGTATAAAATTGTTTTAAGGTCCTTATGACAAAAAAAAATTATTTAAATACAATATTTTGGCAAAATAACTTAGAATAATCTTTTTCAAATTTCTCCTTTGTAAAAATGGCTTTATTGTATTAATATTTTGTCTGTATATAGCTCAGATCTCTGTACAGATGCTCAACTATGATTTTTGAAAAATTCACATTTTTTCAGAGTTACAACCATTTGAAATAATTATCGGCGTATTTTCTTAAAATTGCTCCCCTCTGTTGCCGTAAAATATGGATAAACTCACTTCTAAGTTATATATTTCAAAAATTCTAGTTGAGCCTCTGTACAGAGGTCTGAGCTGAATACAGGCAAAATATTAATACAATAGAAGCATTTTTTACAAAAGGAGAACATTTGGAAAAAAAGTTATTCTAATTTTTTGCCAAAATATTGTATTTAAATAAATTTTTTTTGTCATAATGTCCTTAAGACAATTTTATACATGTATTTTAATCTAAGTGACACTAAATATCATAAATATTATCCATTTACAAGCTTTTGCAAAATCACCGTTCCGAACGTAGTCGGATACTTTAACTCAATGGCGTGACAGTCCATGAGGGCCAAGGCCTACCGTGTACTCAGTATATGCGACTTTGGACCCTGAAATGCATGAGCAGATGTTCTAGTCAGATGATCAGTTTGAAGCGAAAAAAGTCATTTAGCTCATGTAAAGTTTTAAAGGACATCTGAGTTGAAAAATGAGTTCACCTAAGAAATATATGAAGGGAAAACATATAAGTTCTTGTAGTAGTGGTTTTGCCTAGTGTTTCAAAAATGGAACACTGGACATTATAAACCTATAGCTAATACAAATGTAATAATTTTTATATTTTCTTGTTGCAGCATGAAAGACTAATTTGCACAGCAAAAACAAAAACAAAAAAAAAATTTACAATTATAGAGTATAATACAACAAAGTTATATTTTCCTGTTTATAGATGATTTTTCAAAATCCTTCAGAAAAAGAAAACTAACTTTCACAGCCTCATTTCATGCAAATATATGCCGGAATGACAAACTGAATGTTTAAATGAAACTACTATGCCCTTACAAAGCAGGCAACTGTCATAAATTCAACCACACGTGTGACCTTGAACTGCTTAACTAATAATTAAGTTCACTCGACTGCCTTTCCAAAAATGGAACAGTAGGTATAAATGGGTTAATAAATTAGCGTTTAAGTTGATAATTACATACAATACCATCGACCAGCTTTGCTAACTCAGAAAACATTGTCAAATGCCGTGATATATAGCCAATAGCAGAAAACTGTTCCCACGCATGTACAAGCACAATCTTGGTTGCGGATAAGATTACAATATTTAGCGACATCTTTTGATTAAGCAATATTTTTTGATTTGGCGAAATTAGTCGACGGAACACAGAATATAAGTATAGTAAGACCCCGCTTAACTCTGTTTCGCTTAGCGCTCTTTTATTTCAACCCGGGGATTCTCTGAAATTGCTCGCAGCGCTACAGGGATTCTCCGAAATTGTGCGCAGCGCTAGGTTTCCAAATATGTACATAACATATCCGAAACAGTGTAGTTGTGTTTTTTATTTGGTATGGTGCTGTACGGACGCATTTTTATTATTTGAAACATTTGTTGACATTATTGTAAGTATAAATTTATATAATACTATAACGGTTAATACAGTGACAAGTATTATGATCTTTAGTTTTTATATCATGGGTGATACGAAAAAACAAGAAAAGAAAGCAATCAGAAAAAGCATTTCACTGGAAACTGAAATGCAAGTGATTAGAAGATAAGATTCCGGTGAACATCAATCTCAAATTAGTGCTGCATTGAATTTGGCAACTTCAACAATAAAGGCAATTCTTAAGAATAAAGAAAAAAATAATGTCATCGGCAACTGCAACTACGTTGAGCTCTGCAATTAGAAGTACCCGTTCTAGAAATAACATTATAGAGGAAATGGAAAAACGACTGTCTATATGGATTGACGATGAAATTGAACGCAATGTGCCATTAAGCCAATCTATCATAATGGAAAAAGCTAGAAGAATTTTTAATTACATTCAGGCTGAGGCAAGTGACATAAGTGAAACTTTCCTTGCCAGTCGAGGATGGTTTAATAGATTTAAACATCGCAATTATCTTCATAACATAAAGATTACAGGAGAAGCAGCAAGTGGTGATACGAAAGCAGCGGCTGAATTCCCAGTGACATTAAAAACAATAATTGAAGAAGGATACTATCCTCCAGAATAGGTTTTTAATGTTGATGGAACAGGCCTGTTTTGGAAAAAATCCAAAAAAGGTTTCTATTCGGAAAAAAACGACACCAGGTTTTAAAAGCTGAAAAAAAGATCGCAACACTACCCTTTTAAGCAAGCGGAGATTTCAAATTAAACCACTACTAGTTTACCATTCCCAAAAAACCCAGCGATAAAAGGCTTTAAATCCTTTACCTGTAATTTGGGGTCTATAAAAATCATGGATAACTATGAAAATTTTCCGGGATTGGTTCACGGGTTTTCTGCCCGTCTGTTTTTATTCAAAAAAAAAAACTGAAAAAAGAGCACTACTATTTTTGATAATACTCCAAACCCAAAAATTTATCAGACTTAAAATGCTTTCCCAGTCGAAGTGGTTTTTTGCCACTACACAACTCCTTAATAATAAATAAAGACGTTATATCAATTTTAAGACTTATTATTTTGGGGTAAACATAACGGTTTTTAAAAAAAAACAGACGGAGAGAAAAGCAATCAATAAAGAAAGAAAAAAGTCAAATAAAAAAATCTAGAAAATAAAACTTTTCTTGGAATGAGAAAAAAAAGATTTTTTGAAAGGGTATGGAAGAACATTTGACCAGATGAAAAGAAAGAGCGAAAAAATTGGACACTCTGTCGATATGGAGAAATAGGGAAGGAAACAAACCAGTTTAGAAAAAAGGTAAATGTGAAAGACGTCGAAGAAATAGTTAAAAAACAGCGCTAGTCTTTTAGTGAGCTAAAAGGAATTAGTTGAAAGAATAATTTTTAAATTTACCAACAATTTTCTATCCATTTTCCCCTAACCCCATTATTTACATGTCTTTTCCCCCGGGAGTTCAACCCCTTTTTCCAAAAGGCCCTGACAATCCCTTGCTTTTTGCCTTCCGTTTCCCTGGGGTTCCCTGTTTCCATCCCGGGGTCCTCCGCCACCAGGTCTATCCCTTTTTTTTCCATCAGGGCCTCCCCAAATTTTTTCCCTCCGTCCGTCTCCCTTTTTAAAAATAACCCCTTTTTTAAAAAAACCCGGGGCGGGTCCACCCACGCCCCTCTTCCCTTTGGGGGGTAAAAAAAAGGGCTGCCTCTCCCCGAGCCACTTTCGTCTCCCCCTTTGCGCGGCAAAACCCATTCCCCGTCTGTCTGGAATCCGGGCGCCAAAATTTTCATCCCAAATTCGAAAATTCCATTAAACCCCACCCGACCTCATAGCCCTATTCTCTGTCCCCCCTTTTTTAAAGGGTTTTCCCATTCGGACTTTCATACAGGAATGCCCACGGCATTCTTTAGCCTTGAAATTCAGACCCGATGTTGCGGCCCAGGCCCGACAACAAACAAATACCCCCTATGCTCTTTTCACCCAACGTCCGTTTGAAGCCATAAAACTTCGGGAAAAGGGGGGGGTTCACCCCCAAACGAAGACGTCACAATAATCTCGTTAGTACTGTTTGCCCCCTCTACTTTGATGGAACGCGACGGTTTCTGCAAGGGGTCCACTTCAAACTCTTTTTCTATAAAAACCCGGTTTGTCAAGATGAAAATTTGTTCCAACAGCCCTCTCGCGTATTTAGCGATAAAAGTTTTTTTATTAAATGGCGTCAAGGAAAAAACCGCGTTTCTTAAAACGGTGTCATACACGAAAATAAGGGGAGGGGAGGGTTTCCCAAAGTGGCGTCAAGAGAAGAAAAACGTAGAAAAAACTTGGTTTCTATAACAACACAGGAAACATGACAAAAAGAACACAAATTCTTTCCAAATGTTGGGTATCCATGCCAAGAGATTTTATTAATCTTTCATTCATTTAAAAAAAATCATTTCTTTGTTAACTCTTTTACTCCGAAGAAAATCCACTCGTCGTGTTTTTTCGAAGAAAAACGTGGTTTCTAAAACAGCTTCTACATAAATCGCTTCTAAAACGGAATGTTGTAATAAAAAACACCCGATATGCATGCTTTAGGCTGATGAAATAACAATCTCTAAAAACAAAGTTTTTTTTTCCTACGGGCGTTCCATGAAATTTTTTTAAACTTCCCTCCACAAACAATAAACTTTTTAATTCTTTCTCAAAAAAAAAATTTAAATTAAATTAGTCGAGCTCCTAATAAGGAAAACGTGTTTTTCACACTGGTTTCAAGAGAAAAAAAAAGTACCTTTGCTTCTAAAGAACAAAGGTAAGAACAAGCAATGTTCAGATTGAATTAATCAACACTTCTGACTTTCTCTCAAACATTCTTTCATTAATGAATTCATTAAAAAAGAAAAGAAAGGCTCTGTAAATTACTTCACTATTAGCTTTTTAGAAAAATCTCTTACACAGCCGTCTCAGACGACCGTTAAGATTTAAAATGTGACCATGTTTCGAATCCTGAAAGACTAAGAAATTACGTCCAGATAGGATTATTATTTTCCCTTTACTTTCCTAGGGTTCTCTCTCATATTGTAAACTTTATCTCCAAAAATTGCTGACAAATTTTTTTCGCAAAATTAGGGTGGGTACTAGGTTCCAACCCTTGGATCGAAATCTAAGATTATGAATTAAAAGGTGCTGTTTAATTATCACTTTTCAAATTAAGAAAATGCAGCAAATAAATTCTTTTAATATACTTCTTAGAAATAATGTCAAGTTTGGAACATTTTTATCAATTCTACATTACGTAAGATTTATTCGAACTGATAATGATGGAGAACAGTACTGAATTATACCTGTATGGGGACACTTCAATCCTTAAAATGATAAACAGCATAACCAAACAATTTATCTTATAATAACACAGCAACCGAATACATATAACAACATTAACACTATGCAACGAAATTGTTTTGCATTTTGTTACCTTTTAAAAATACGAGTAAGTATTCTTTAAAATAAAAAAAATTCACTTTACAAATTCTATCAGGGTACTTAATAACACTGAATTTTCTGAAACCTTTCACCTAGTATGGCTGAGAGGTGTAATAGAATTGAGGATGTTTTGGAACAGTATACTTGTGTATTTTTGGCATACCCATCTGCCATGATTGTGGTTAACCTCGTGATACGTCTCGTTTAAGTTTTTTAATTTCCCTTTATACGTAGTGTTGTAGATCATTGGTGAAACTTTTTTACCTCACGGACCAGAAAATCATAATTAAAAACCCACGGACCACTAATAGGATTTTTTTAATGTTAATATGTTTAAAAAACGTGTAAGGGCAAAGAAATTTCCTAGTTAAAAAAGAAACTAGTAATTGTAACCAAATTATGACAGCTTTATTAATAAATTAAACAAAACAAACACACAAAAACTGTGAAAACAATTATTTAAAAATGGTTTAAGTATATCAAACTTTTAGCACTATACATTCTTAGTGGATGTTCCTACTTACTTGATATAAATTATGAGTATTTGGATCCAATGTTGATGCTTCAAGATGGGGAACTGCATTTATTTCAAGCTCTGAGATCGAATATATAATGAATATATCTGATATTGAACTCCGTAAGCCCACCTTTAAATGCTTCAACTGATGTACATATGCGACATACAGGAGAGTGAACATTAGAAGAGTGCGAAACGAGACGAGACACAAAACATGTAACTCTAAAACAATGAAGCTACAGCTGTACGACTTATTTAACGCGTGGCGTTATTCTCTCTCTCTATGAAGTAGCGTTTTTATAACTTTTTTCACGTATTGTTATGAATTGAATTATGTTTAAATGCATTTTTTAAGACATAATGTGATGAGTAAGTACATTCCCCCCAAATTTTT
The DNA here is from genome assembly GCA_019973955.1 of Trichonephila inaurata madagascariensis. Classification (NCBI taxonomy): domain Eukaryota; kingdom Metazoa; phylum Arthropoda; class Arachnida; order Araneae; family Nephilidae; genus Trichonephila; species Trichonephila inaurata. The sequence goes on from BMAV01008579.1 coordinate 33,713, forward strand.
CTGTTCACCAGCAAAATTTTCTCGCGGACCACCACTTTGGCGACCTCTGGTGTAGATAACTTCAGAAAAGTCCCAATAATAATAGAATTTTGGAAATATAGTAACCCCATTAATATCTTGGAATTAATGACAATTGGACTATTTTTTTTTCCATTCCACAAATCACTTAAGATTTATTCGAACTGATATTGATGGAGAACAGTATTGAATTGAATGGAGCGACACCTGTGTGATTACACTTCAAACTGAGAAATGTTAAACAGCATAATCTATAAGACTTAATTTCATCTCTTAAGTCCTTGACAATAGCGAATTTTAAACTATAAAAAGTTGTTTTGCAGTTATTTACCAGTTTTTTAAAAAAAGCTTATTTAATAAGTATAGAATTTACTTCCGAATTACATAATTGTAAAAACCATTTTTGTTTTAAAACCTGTTAGCCATAGCTGAAAGGTTAGTTGTGTAGGTAGTACGTTGAACGTATTTCGTGGCATACCTTTCGGATGCTATGTATGACATGAACCTTCCTGATACATCTCTTTGAATATTTTAGTGCCTTTTTACGTAGTGCATATTAATCTAGCAAAGTCCCATAATAATAGAAATCGGAAGGAAGTGCTAACGTCGTAAAGCGCGACTAGAAAATTCGAATGTTTTAAATCAGTGTTCCCCAACCTTTTTATCGTCACGGCCCGGTCAACGTTTGTTAAATTTACCGCTGAGAGGGTGGACGCTGATTGCTTATATTTTAAATTGTTTTGTTTAAATAATTTTAATTTTGTGTATATTTAATCTTGACTTCAGAATAAAATATAGCTACACCAAAAAATGAATATAAAGTGATTTAAAAAGGAATATAGAGATTTTTGTAAAAAGTAGCCCAATCTCACAAGAAAAATATACCACAGTAAAACAACTTAATGTTTCTTGTGCGGACCGGGGGTTGGAGAGATCACTGTTATAAATAACCGAAATCAACAGGGAACGCTGACCGCGTGAGGAACGGAGTAAATTTCTTACAAAAAAGAGATTTGATGCCATCCCCAATTTTGCAGTTTGATTATAGTTTTTTTTTTCAAACTATCTGTAAGAAATTTGTTTTCTCTGATGATTATTGCTCATATCAGTTATTTTATCAGCTAACTCTGTATTTGTTTTCTCCTAAAGTATCATTTTAATTCTCAGTAAAAGAGGTAAATAGTTTTTTCTTCCCTCTTTTGTTTGTGTGTTGTGTGGAGTCCGGTATAAATAGGACTTCTCCTCCTCCCTCTAAATTGTTAATATTACTAAATGATTCTTCTAGTTTCTCGTATGTATATAAAAGTATATAATGTAATTTCAATTCTATGCTACAAGTTTAAGGAAATTTTGATTTTTCTTATTTTATTTCTGAAATTAGCAGCCGGCTGGGTGGCGTAGTCGATTTGGCGCTAGGCATGCAAGCTCAAGTTCGCCTGCCACTGACAAAAATTGAATAGCGTACATGTCATATGCTTATGCGGCAAATTAAATTCCTAGAACAATTTCTCATCGGCCGTGGTCAGGTGCTCCTCTCGAGGGAGAGGAAAGGGGCATCAAAATTACATTGCGGTGGTTGGTAACCACTTATATGGGGCCACACTATAAAGTGGTACCAGCTCCCTGCGAATGTACTAGGTCTTCAAATAGTAATTACCTATCCTCACACAGCCCCATTACTCAAATCATTGCAAAATTATTCACTTACGTATTATAAAAATGTTGAATGAAAATATCAGCGACTATTTAAATGTTGTCAGTTCTGTGCAAATTAATTAGGCTAATGAATTTGAATATGCTTAACTCTTCACAGTAGCACACACAGAAATATTTTAAAGGGGGGAGTCCAGGATCGAGAGAAAGTTTACCATTCTCGTATCATACTCCAAAACGCCGCTAAGCATATTCTTTTCATTTTGTCGATTTTCGGAAACAAAAAACAGTAAAAATAAATTATTGAATAAATAATTAACAGTAATTAGTAAAATTAATTATTAATAATAAATACTTAATTAAAATTTTGAGTACTTTACCTGTAGGATTATAATCAATAGAAAAATAATCAAGGGCCGTGAGAGTGTAACATCATGACTGGGTAGCGTTGAAGGACACACAACTAATTGCTAAAAAGACATTTTATTTCTAGAGTAAACAATAATTAAACGATAAATTCAATATTAAAATGCCACACTTAACAGTTTTCTTGTTAGAAACGTTCGCTTTCATTTCAGGTACTCCAGCCGTGGCGCCGCTGATTCCGGCAATCCCTATTTCTCCCGTAGGCCAAGTTCATCAGTAGGTCCTTAGGTTGTCTACTCAGTTGAGGCGCAGATGTGCCCGCAAACTCAATTGAGTGTCTTCGAAAAACCTAAAACTTCAGATCTTTCGTGAAAAGCAAGAGATCGACAGTCCTGTCACTTCCGAGACGAATCCTATAAACTACATGGTCGGGTCACTTTCAGCAACTAAATCACCTCTCATTGGCGGGTGTAACACATTTGCACCCGGCTCTCCTCAACTCCCCATGGGTGCTTGGGGAGAACAGGCTGGCACGTTTGATCCCCACTAAGAAACGGCCGCGTGTCCACCACCCTGGTGGCTATAACTTGTCCCGTTTTCACTGAGGGCGCGTCTTTTTCTCATTCTATTGATAGAACTCTCTGTTCAAGATGTCTGCGTCTCATATTTGTGAGAGGATCCCAACACAAAAGGGCTATTACTCGAAGCATCCTTCGTATAGAGCGTTTTGACTAACAATCGTATGTAGGTGGGCGAAAGAGAAAGATGTAGCGGCATCAAAAACATTCTTCTAAGCAGTTCACACAAGTTATGCCCCAGGGGTAAGGAAATAACTATCGCTGCCTTTATTTGGACACCCGATGCCCCATCTGGATACTTGACCCTCTATACGTCAACCTTGACACCTATAGATGGAAAGATACGAACGAAGAAAAAATGCTCACCGAGCATTGGAGCTTCAAATACCGATTCACCCTTGTATAGATGGAAAGAGTTCTGCTATTGAGCAGATGTCACAAGGGGACCCGGACTTACCCCCCACCCCTTGTGTGCGCAACTAAGTCCTCATAATATTTTTCATCAAATCTTTTGCTTTGTTTTGTTTCAAAAAAATTTTTTTTACCCACCTTTCTCAAGTTTATTAGGCATATATGAACATTTTCAATTTTGTTTTTGCCTTTTTTAAAATTTTTTTTACTCAAGTCGTCAAATGAAACACCTTAATTTGTAAAAAAAAAAATCTCTGCTGTTTCTCAGAGTCTGTATTATTTTCTTTTTAAAGGTCTTTTCTTTTTCTCTGATGGTAAGTAATTTATTAGATTTTTATTTTATCTGTGTTTTTTATCTTGGGATGTTATTTTTTAATAAAAATTCTTTGTTTTATTCTCTATTAATATTCAAGTACGTGTTCTGTAAATGTTGCACATAAATTTTTAATAAACTGTAATAAATTTGCCTTTTTTTAAAGAAATTTGTTTCATAGATATAACCGCATAAAGTTATTTTTAAATTCAAAATTCAGTACATCTGGAAACGTAGTGGCGTGCGTTAAGATGAAATATACGAACTCTTCAAACCAATATCTTTGCTTAGATCGACATCATAAGAATCTGGCTCCTAAGGAGCTGAGAAAAAAAGTATTTTGAACTCTCTTTCTTTCTTTCATTCTAAAACAAAGCATAGTGAATTGCTTCTGGTTATATATATATATCGCAAACAGCAGTAAGGTTTGACGATTTTATTCGCTTTTATTCACACGTTGCGTTCAAAATGATACCGAGACGTCACGGTAACCGAGTGCTTGTCACAAGGAATTCGTCACCAGCCACATCACCATTTCCAGCATTGGTGCTACTGATGACTCGTCGTGTAGAGCGTCTGATGCACATTGAATTCGTCAAGGTACAAAGTCCTCAAGTTTGCATTCTGTGGAAATTTGGAGATAGGGATGCCTGTGTGTGTGTTCATGTGTCATTCTCGTCACTTAACCGTTGTTTGAAATTACAACGTGTCTCCAATTGTCTTTCTATAACTATAGAGTGTAATGTTCCTAAAAAAATCTAATGAAATCTAATTATATTTTTTAAAAATACCCTGTATTGCATTGATTTTGACGACACCTGGCAAGACACTTCAAGGAACCTAGGTACAATCAGCTTAGGAGTTGATAAGAAAATTAGAGTCCTTAGATAACTTGGATATCTCAGACGATAAAATCGATTACTGAATCTAACCAGTTTCAAAAGCAGAAGATTCTGTCCAAAAGGAGTGCAAATAGCTGTTTGCCTTTTCGACCCTTGTTGAACTGAGAAAAAACCGGCCTGATTATTGGAGTGAGATCGAGTGCTGGAACGAAGGTTTTGGACATGACACCCACTTGAATAGAGAACACGGTCTGAATGGAAGGCATCTTTGCAGAATTTTCATCATTGTACAACTAGCGCCACCAAGTTGTATTGACGTCGAGATCAAAGCTCGGAGTAAGGATTGAAGCTACTGAAAAATCAGTGCTATTCCGTACTGACAGCGAAAGTTGCCCTGACGCATCTATTTCTATTACGTGTAGACATGGTTTTGAACTTGGACCTGAAAAACGCGACAACGGAATGGAACTATTGCTACCTTCTTCTAACACTCTCAATCCGGAACTGCGAAAGACTACAGGCTCTCGACAACGACATAAAGAAGTCTGCCATCATCATAGAAAATTTCAAGTCGATCATCAACGCACTAATATTAAATGGAATAACGGACGAAAGCGATCCCACCCTGACCGCGACAACTTCCAAAGTCTAATTCACTACGGATAGCTACACCAACTTGGGGTAAGTGAGTTTTCTTCTCATCCCCCCTGTAATACCTCCGGCTGTACTATACATAATAACCTTAATTGCTCTCCCGCTAAAAAACCTCACAAGAATTTCCACCACTCCCCAAAATGGCATCAGTTAAACGCAAGGAAAATGAAGATGGATTTATTCTCTCCCCCTCTAGAAGGCTTTCAAAAAAATTCCAGATCCAATTCAAACCCGGAATTAAACTTTAAAGTTAACCTAACTAATAAATTCAATGCTCTAGAAAACTTTGAACACCAAATTATACCCGTAGCAGGAACTTCGACTGATACGCAAAACACAAAAATCACACACCTAGTAGAACTAACAATAATTTAAACACCACTACCATTAAATTACCATCCCCAGTTATGCTAAAAATCACACTTAATTTCCGTGCCCAAATGAAAACCCTAACTGATAAGATGCCTACCCTCAGAAGCAAAATGACTGGAGAGATTACCTTAAATTGTACACAGTCACCTTCCACCAATATCACCAACTTAATCACATCCTTGAACAACTCAAATACGAGTTCTATTTAATCATCCCTAAAACAGAAAGACAAATTAAAGTTGTAATAAAGGGACTTCCACGCGACAAGAAAACCACCGATATTCACAGTGACCTAATTTATCTGGGATTCACCGTCGACAGGGTCACGCAAATTATAGGACGAATTTCAAAAACCCCCCCCCTCCCTGGTTCAAAAAGTGGTCCTCCCCAAAAAGCCCTCGTGTTGCTGAACAGTGCGACGTTAATATTCAACCAATCAATCAATCAAACCAACCCCTACCAGTTTTTCTTATCTCCCTCCCACATAATCTCTGACTAAAGCTAAAATTTATAAATTACATAAACTCTGTTACCTAACTGTAAGAGTAGAAGGCTTTGAAAAGGGGTCCCCCAATCTTTCAATGCAAAAATTAATCTTGGGACAACTGTCATCTCAGCCCTGATGTTTGGAAGTGTGGCGAGGCCCATAGACGGGGAATGGCAGATCAAAAGGATCGAAACCCCTTTTGAAAAAATTGTAAAGTTTTTATATGGAAATTATTCATGCCCCTTTTTTCCCCAACCCCCCAAAAGGCACTAAATTTTTCAAAAGTTGTAAATATGGTTAGACCGAATATATCACACGCGCAAGTCTCACAAACACCTTCTAACTCTATTGCCCAGCAACAGATGGCACCATATACCAGTTAAATCCCTGCTATCAACCATCCACAAACTCAGAGGCTCTCAGATGCCAAAATCCTCCACCCCAACAACAAGTAAATAATAGTAAAAACGAATGTATCTCAGTTTAATCACACAGACCCTTCAACAAACAATCCAGCCACTCTCAGTACTAGTACAACAAATTAACAACAAATTAAAGTAACAAATTAACAACATGAACACTTCTCTCAGAGATCCCTCCACCCACACAACACACTATTACCATAAAAACAAACCAAAAAAAATATTTATTAGATTACTAGAAACTCTCCTGCAGACAATAATAATTCATCTACCTTTCATTCACTTTTGGGGGGTGGCCTTCTTAAATTTTTATTCTCTAAATCCTTTTTTATTTATTTTTTTCCCTTTTTGCACCCCCCCAGGCTTGCTCCCAATTTTTTTTTCCTTTTCCATTCAAATTCTCAGTACAGAATGAGGGAAACCCTTTCTGTACGTCCCAAAAAATTTCCTTCTCACCACACCCCCGTGCCACCTGAACCCCGGGGGGTTGTCATCCCTCATTGCACCATCTTGACACCACCGAGACCTCATCGATCACCATCCTCACAGAGCCTCATCCCTCAACCAACCCAAAGGGACCCTTCACCCCGCTGCTGCCAAAAAAAGCGTCATCCCGAGGCTCCTTCTCCCCACAGACATCAACATCAAGGACTCAAAAACGGGGGCGGAGGATTAAATTTTCAATCCAGTTCCAAAAGACACTCAGCGTATATGTTTGCCTTTTCGAGTTTTTCCAGCTATTGATTGTAAATACGTTCGACGTATTGTGATGGTTATATTTTGTGCGTCCTTCTAACAAATATGGGACAGGATTAGGAATTAGATCTGATTGGGGGATAACAATGTCAGGACATGGTCTCAATCCTTTTTTTAGACGATTCATAGGACTTAATGCGTTATCCCAATTAGATTTGAAAGCATTTGAAATGGAAATTTTCCAACTTAACTCTGGATGTAACGGTGATTTCTGAATGTCACCTATTGAAAAGTTAAGCATCCAATAAACTTAAAACGGATTTCATCCGATTTGATCAAAAGGGATAGTACACTGTTCATGAGATTCACATACTACCGATCGATTAGGACCGTGGTGGGCATTAAGTCGATCGCGATTGACCGATGGACCGCCAAGACATCTTAGTGTGACCGCCTTCACATAAAACCTAAGACACGCTACTATAAGAAATATATTTGTGGAACACCGACGCCAGCTAGACTGGACCATCAGCTGTTCACAATGTATGAAACTATGTGTAGACGATATACGTACTATTATTGGAAGTGCATGATGACGCTTAACACATTCTCTGAGATTATTTGCGATTATAGAAGGAAAATGCGATCATCAAGAGGTTAGCCGTAGAAGTGGGACACCCCCCCTCCCAGCTGATAAAAGGGGAAAATATACTCTTTCCGCCATAACACGGGATAGGCTTCCTAAACATCACCCCATACATCACGCTTCTTAGTGGGATTTGATTCTTGTGTTGATGTTACGTACCGCGAAGGCGTGGCACTCTTCAGCGAACGTGTTAAATACGTATATCGGTTGACGATTCATCAGTTCACGTATGTTCATTGGAAAGGATTGGTTATTTGATTCAGTCAAAAATAACAATGAAATTATTTCCGCAATTATAGTCGTATAATTTTCGCGTAAACCTGTCACACACAGTATAGAAATGATGAATTTTGATCTGGCTGATTAGCTGACCGAAGATATTACTGCATTTGATTTTCCTTGCAGTTTGACGAATCTACGGAAGTGGTTCGTATTTCTTTATGAAATTAAATGAGAAAATCTTTTAAAAATTTAAGAGTAAAGGAAGAATTATTAACAAGATTATTTCGAAAGAGGAAACCACGGGGTGAAAATTTTACTGAGCTTTCAAAAAAGCATAGAGGAGAAAAGAATTCCGATTTATGTAAGTTGTGTCGATGACAAATTCATCAGACAGGCATAGTCAATGTGGGTTTCTGGCTATGTGTATCAGAGAGGATGACTTAACGTATTTCCTTTCTTATGGTTGCATTATTCGCCAACAGGCCCTCTATTGTAACATTCTAAATGTGCCTCATGTCATGGCAATCTGCATGAAAATTGTGAACTCAGTTCGAGGAAAAAAAGTCTTCAGAGAAGAATGTTTCATTTAGTGATGACGTTTAGTTGAGGTATTTATATATTTTGTTTTTGATGTAACACTTAATGAATTCAATGTAAAATTGTTAGGAAAAAAAACAAGCAATAGCAGTATGGATTGGATTTGTTAATGCTTTCAAAAATATGTTAAAGCTAACATCTTCTCAGTTGTTGAAGAAGGAATTAAAAAAAATTTCAAAAATATTTATGATGAATTGGTAAAAAATGGCATTATATAAGCATAAAGAAATATTCTGATGCAATATTAAAACTGTACTCCGAATTGAGGATACACTTTCAAGAATATACTACACTAGAACTCTGATAGTTGCACTCATGTGTTACCCATCTGGCAATGTTGATGTGAAAATATAACTGAAAATATGTTCTCTTTATCTTTTGAGGAGAACGAAGTTTTTCTACATCAAAATGATGTAATTTTAAAAGAATAACTTTTGGAAACAAATGGACGAAGTAAAGTATCTTAATTAAAAAAAAAGCTGCATTTCTTTTAACATTGTTCTTACATTCTACCTACCTGTGTGATCTGCATTTTCAACGATGAAAATAATTAAAACAACATATCATTCCCATTTCACAGACGACCACTTAGAATCCTGTGCAAGGTTAGCAGTTAGTTATTAATTATGTACCTAGATATTCAAGATTAGGACTAACAGTATGCAAACTAAGTCTTCTGCTGAGACCATAACTACTATAATTGATTTTAAGCGAAAATGATTTAATTTTGAATTATTTGATAATAAATGTATCATTTGGTATCATGGAGTTCGTAGGAAAATTATGTTTGTATCTTGCTTTTTGCTTAAAACGTAGGTCTCAAAGAGTAAAGGTTTTTTTATGTAGTTTTGTAGAAATACATATTCTGTATTTATTATTGTTGTAATATAAATATTGCTGAGCCTTTTTTAGCTCATCACACTTATACCACAGGGTGGATCACCACCCCTTGAAAAAATTAGAAGTAGACCATAACATGTAAAAGCTTGCCTACCCCTGGATTAGGCTATCTTTAAAATACTCTGAAGCAAACATGTTCATAAAGTGCTGAAATCATTATGTGATACATTGTTGAATCTTGGGTGATTCCGCTGTCAGCTTATTGCGCTTCATGTGTGCTTGAATAAGCCATAATTTTAGTTTTGTAACCCCCCGTTATTTAGACTCTTCCATATTAACAGTAAAGAGACTATCGCGCCCTCTAGCGAACAGAACAATCTTCAGTGATGGCCAATTTTGGGAACTGGGACGTAATGAGCATGCGCCCGATCCTTCTTCTATGTCAATTTAGTTCTCTAGTTATGTATGTAAATGTGTTTGTTTTGTCTAATAAACGTGTTTTAATAACTAGTGGACTTAGTAAAGAACCCCTTCCCCGTCTATCCCTTATCATTTGGCGCCCACCACGTCATAGTTTATTATTCTTAACTGGAAATTTTCTCGAAGCAAGTGGGCTACTTCAGCAGCCCTCAATCCCCTCATGGGAACTGAGAGGCGGCATTGTGTTGTCGATTTGGATGGTTAGGTAGAAGAGTGGCTTCAAGAAGGAAAAACCAATAGAGTACGCTGGCAGAGAAAAACTTCGTGTTCTTGGATGGAGCCTTTTGATTGGATGCCGGGAGTGAGCTTTTTCTATGGACTGCCCGATTCAGAGTAAAATTAAAGGAGAAGATATGGAATTAAAAGAAAAAAGGAGAATTTTTGTAACTAAAATAAAATTTATTAATCATTTAACATGGATTCATCTAGTAGATAGGCTTTTTGCTTATCTGTTTCAGCTGCCTTAAGTTTATGTAGTAAGTGCAAACTTTTGGCATTCTTTTTACTAAGCTGGAAATTATACTGAAAAGTTCGAAAACTTGAAGAAAATTAGAGATGTTAGCTACCTGGTCCTGGCCGAATCCTCGCGAAGGCTTTGAAAACTATTGTTTTCTTCGTTCTTGTGAATTTGGAATTCATCATTATTTCGTGAAGAAGAGTCGGAGGTGACTCCAATCACGAGAGTAGCGTACGATACTCCTCGTATTTCGTTATCATTAAAAGTATTATTTTTAAATCTCTTTTAAACATGAGAACCCATTTTAGGTTTATTATTATAAAACTGTAGATATGTTAAAGCCAACTCTACTTATTTGAACCTGCGAGAAGTGAGGTTTATTTTCTTCGAAATTGTTATGTACATATTGCATAAAATATTTTTTAAATAATCGATATAATACATTATAAAAGAAGTGATACTGTTCACATCGTTCATACATGCAAATGCACTCAATAATAAAGTAAAAATTTGTTCCCTGAAATTCAAGACTCCTATCAACCGAAGCAAAAACTGGTCAAGCTGGTGCTTATTGAATATGATAAGAGATAAGCGAATGATGTGTAATGAGTAAAAACTTACTCAATAAATGATAGTTTATTAAGATACTTTCTAATACTTATTTTTAAAAGAATATTTCGGTTACTATCTTATGTACATATATATATATATATATATTTATAGAATTTTAAATATCAGATTGGTATGAAGTTTCACCTTTATTTTCGAATGAGGAGTTGTGACTTCATTTCAGAATGACTGTCATCGTTTCGATGAAAACATTAATTCATAAAATTAAATGAATTCTGTACTTTTGTTGCGTACCCACATGAATAACTTGCTGAGTATAATACAAGTGGTTTAAGTGTATTTCAAATAGTACTAAAAAGTACAACCCGTGGCTAGAAAGTTCGGTGAATGAATTTTTATTTCAAATGTAGTATTGTACAACATCAAATACAATTTACCATCCTTCAAAATAATCTCTATGTATGGTAATTCACTACGGGAACGGTAAAAATAAAATTCCAAAAAATAGTTTTTTAGGTAGGCTTTCAGCTCACCGTCACGTTGCTTTGAATGGGTGATGTCTGCAAATCTTTTTCTTTCGGGGTGACTTAATCGGGGATGAGGAAGACCTGCGTAAATCGGGGAACGGGGGGGAGGTGATAAAGTGTCACAACTTCATTCCGGGGCTTTTGTAAAACCCAAGGCGGTGTGGGGGCATTATCATGGAGAAAGTAGGAGCCTTCCTTCCTTAGGGGCCGAACGGAGGATTGGTGTCCCAGAACTTCGGCGGAGTAACAGCATTCAATGTGGTATTAAAGGAAATTTTTTGTGAATAGCCCCTTATATATAGAGAGTCGAAGAATGGGATGACATTATCTGTATGCCGTTTTTTAACCGTTTTTTTTTCCGGCGACGACGGATACTTAACTTTGTCGTTTGCTTTCGGGATCGTACTTCAGACACCAACTCTCATCGCGTATGACGATGTTTTTCAGGAAATTTCCGTCTCCATCTACCATGTCAAAAAAGGTCCCCCCCAAGTGCCACGCCGCATTTCCATTCGTTCAGACGTTAAACGATGTGATACGAGTCTGCAGCCGGGGGCTTTCTTTTTCCCCCAAATCCCCCAGTTAATCTGGGGAACACTTTCTGTCCCGATTTCCATTTCCCCTCCGAATCATTTACTTTGAAGACGATCGTTTTCCACCGCAACTTTTTCCAATTTTTTCCCGGGGGTGAGTGTAGTTTTGGGCCTGCCGGGAGGGGGGAGGCGTCTTCCAGGCTGGTCCGACCCTTCCCGGAAACGCTTAAACCATTCATAAACACTCTTTGGTTTCATCATCTTTATAAACTTTTTGAGCTTTTCCCGTGATTTTTTTTGCCGATTTCCCAATTTTTGAAGAAAAAACAACCTGTTTATCCTCGTATCCATTTTGAACCGCACAACCTCAAAAAAAACTTTCGCACCCCCGGCGTTAAACTAACAGGGAATAAACGCATATGGGAACCCTTTTTCCCAAAACCAAACATGTTCAAACGGTGAAATTGTCAAATGGGCCCTTTTTCTCCGCAAAATTTCCCTGAAAAACCCCGCCAATTTGGGGGTTTTGCGATTTTTGAAGTAGCAACCCTACCCACAACCCCAAACCCCGGGAATGAAATTAAAGGGAATGGCGGAAGGAAAATCATTTAAAAATAACATTGTAAAGTTTTGAAACGAAAAATCGCTGAAAAAAATTATGCTTTTAAAAAAAGGGGAAATAATTTCATTTTTCCCTTTTTTAAAAAAGTGCTTTTTTTTAATTTAGGGATGACTGGTAAAATTTTTACTGAAATTATACCAGTTGTATAAAAAATTTCTGGGGCACCTTCAAAAACATTTTTTTTTTTGCATCACTATCAAAAAGGGCGCATATTCATATTTACTCAGTTCAAAAACCCAAAACCCTTTTTCCCTTTCACTCCTAAAAATCCTTTTTTACTCGGCGATTTCCCGTAGCGTTAAAAACCCTCTTTCATTTTCTTATGTTTTTTTCTCTTAATTCCAACTTTTTCCCTTTCCCCTGCTCAATGGGGAGGGGACCAATACGAAAAAAATGTCCCTTGACTCGTCTTCGTATTGGGCACACTCGTCTAACCATAGACATTTGTTTCCAAAAGAGTCCCCAGTATGTGACCTCTCCATTTTAAAATTTTAATAGAATGTCCCAAAAAATTCATCTAAAAAGGGGAAAAACCTTTTTTTTAAAAACCCAAAATTTTAACCTTTTATTTGGTTGGGGGCTCCCACCAAATCTTTTTGCTTTTTCGTTCAAAATAAACATTTTACATGAAATATAATTTTCTTTTTAAAATTTAAATTTTCCCTTGTATTTTTTTTTTTTAAAAAAAAAGATATCCATAAATTTTTCATTAATGCATTTTTTAAAAACTTTGTTCACTTTTATATTCTGACATTTTAAAATACATTTTTTATTTTATACAAATTTATTAATCTGTTCCCTATTTTTAAAAATTTTAATATACTGACGAAAATGTGGCGCAGTATAACCAAACTTGGCTCTTGCGCCAAAAAAATCAACAATCATACCATACTTTTTCCACATTTCGGACATGCATACGATGTTCCAATCAAACCTTTTTTCATGCCCCATTCTAAAACAGCTTTCTTTCGAAGCACAGGGTGCAGGCCAAAAAAACCTTTCAGAATATTAATCATACTTTTTCATGCATTCATTTAGATTCTCTCTAATAGCATCGCTGGACATCCTGGTAATCTGTGAAAAATTATGCGGAGAAAAAGAGTAATATTACCTGTGAAAATGATTCCACAACGAAAGAACGAATCCATGAAAACAGTTGGTGTAACGGAATTTCCAGAGCACGCGAAGAAATTACCGTTCTTCAATTAAAGACCGTTATAAAAAAGCTGCGCATGTGCAGAAATTAACAATCGTTAATTTTTAAAGTAATAAAGGCTTTCTGCCCATGCGCGAGAAATCACCGTTGGAGAATTAAACTGTTAATATTTAAAAAACGAATTACGCATGTCATAAATTGCCACAATATGGTGGAAAACTGTTAAAATTGATGAAATGTACTGCGCATGCGCAACTTTTCGCCAAAATCGACCTCTCCTTCACTAAAAAAACTTCAGTAAAGGGTTACCAGATTTGGCGCATTTATCGATTTGGCGAGAAAACACTTGGCGCGAGAGGCGGTCTCTCTCGATTCGACAAATCAACAGTTCAAATTTATATTGACCTTTACCACGTGTGGCGTGTTGATATTCTATTGGTATAGCAGCGACCTCTATAGGTTTATTCACCAAACTTTCTGGCCACAGGCTGTATAATATTTCCTCGTGACTTAACTACTAGAAATGTAATCTACAATGAATTAAGTTTTAGCTTAATTATTTAGTTTTATAAATTATTTAACTGTGAAGGAATTTAAACATCTTGGTAATTAATACCATTGAAATACAGACGTTGACCAAAAAAACCCAGATGTGTTTCTCTCAGAAGATGGCGCTTTCTACATTGCTTAATTAAAGATTGATATTTACAAATTATTTCTGTGTTTACTCTTATTGCTCGTAAAATTAAATAATTCAGCATTTAAATGGATAATTACATGTAATAACGTCGACCAGTATTGCTAAATCACAAAACGTTGGCAAATGCCAGTGGCGGCGTTATGCGTTAGGCCTCGCAAAGTTTTTAATTATTTAAAATTTAGTTATTCATTTTTATTTATTTTCATACAGTTGCACGAGTAAAGAGAGTGATTATATATATATATATAGTACTTTACGGGCATTATCCAGAATCGTTTGGAAACTAAACAACTTAGCGCGCCAGACGGGGAATCCCCGTGTCGTTTAAAAATTTGTATTTCTTCTGTGAGAGCATAACGTAAAATCATCCCTTTTGTGAATGTAACACTAGCAGACTAGACACGCATGGACAAAATTTCTTTTTATTGTGTTGTAATGTGAGTCAGCACCCCGGTGGCGTTTTAGTGAATAAAAGTGTTAATTTAGATTGTGATTTAGTTCATATTTCGTAAGTTATAAGGTAAGTCAATATGAACTTTTATAATGACTTTAACGTAATGATTTTGTCGACATCAATAGGTACAGAGGTCTCCTGGCTGGGAAAACCCAGGAACGGAAGAGAGTGCGAAAGAGACTCTAAATTGATAGTGAACTGTAATTATAGAATATACCCTTTTACTTATTATTTTGATGAATTTCCTGTTGAAATAAATAGTTAGCCTAGCACTGAGTGAGATCATTACAGCGTGAATGAGCTGAAAAATAAAAGTGATGATTCTGAAACTCTAAGCGACTGTGACGCAGTCTTGAATGAAATGTTCAGTTTTGAATTTATTGTTGCGATACACGTATGGTACGAGGTTTTTCTACGTGTGAACAATATAAGCAAACTATGGCAATCGGTTCAAGTCAACTTGAAAGTCGCTATTGATACTTTACGGTCATTTTGCAGCTGGATTCAAAAATTTCCCGCAATACAGGATTTGACAAAAGTGTTGCACAAGCTCGATTATTTGTAGAGAAAAGTACTTTCGAAATTGAGTCTCAATTTAAAGAAAAAAGAATAGCTAGGAAAAAACGAATGTTTGGTTATGAACATATTGATGAACCTATTCAATTTTTTTGAAATGCAGTACAGAGTTAACTTTTTAACACAATGATTGATGTATTATAGTCGACACCGAATGTCGATTAAAGCGCTCAATGAATATTTCGAACAATTTGGTTTTATTTATGATATCAGTTATTTAAATTCTATATCAAAAGAAGACCTTCTCAAGTATTTAATGATTTAGGACAATACTTGGGGAAACGAAAACAGCGACATACAGCCTTTCGAACTATATGAAGAACTCCAACTTTTAAAAACGAATTCACTAGATTCTATCAACGAGGCGAAACAACTCATTCACTACATTTTAGAAAGGTGTTGAAGATGTTGCATTGGAGCACCTGATCTCCGAAGAGGTCTTAATCTCCTGTCTTAAGACTATAGGGTTGACTTTATATGCTTGGTTTGCCATTGTAACATTTAAGAGTGATTTTAGAATATTATAAACTGCCTTGGAGGAAATGAAAGAAACGAAGAAAGTCAGAATGAGTGAAAGTCTCAGGTCACGTGTCCCGGATGGATATCATTTAATTTAAATGTTAATCAGATGACGATAGAAGACATCGAGTCTTTCATCGCCTTGAGCCTGTCTAAGTTTTTTGCCTAACTCAAGAAGAGAGGGGTAATCGGTAAAGAATTTTTTCAGTTCTATAACTGCATCCATGAATCCGAAGGATTCATCTTCTGCTGCGCACGCGGGCTGTCTGTTTTCCCCGAGAGGGGTTTCATTTGATTTATTACTGATCTGCTCAGGAGGTGGCGCCATCTTGTGGTCGCCTTTTAGGGCGTTTGCATAGGAAATATTTTCTCTGACTTTAGCAGAGCTAAAGATATTTTGGGAATTAACTTTTTGTCTGTCCTGGGAAGGGTCTCCTTTTTTGGGTTTTAATTTCGGGAATTTGGTGCAGTGGTGCGAGTTGGCCAGGTGGCCTTTTTCATTGCAATTAATGCAGGTTGGATTTTCAATTTTCGTTTTAATGGGGCAGTCACTCGTTCGATGTGGCTGGCCGCATTTTAAACATCGGGTAATCATTTTACAATTTTTGAGGAGTGTTGGAAAAAGTTGCAATTGTAACATTGCGTGGCCCTGGGCGTCTGTTGAAAGTGTCTATCTTAACAGTAAGGTAGTAACACTTTTGTAGTTTAAAAATGTCTGGAGAATCGGGGGATTTTTTTAGTTCGACTAAAAAGAAGGGAAGTTTAAATTTGGTCTTTGCTTTGGTGAGCTGGGCAACTTTGATAATATCAAAGCCCCGCTCCGTCAATTCAGTTTTGATATCATCTACGTCGGTAGTAATGGGTAGGCCTTTAATGACCACTTTCTGCGGGCGTTTTGCGACCGGCTCGATGGCAAAGTACTGTTCGCCTTTTTCCGTAAGGAATTTGGTGATGTTACGATGCTCGTCGGGCGAGGTCGCAAATATTTTTAAAAATTCTCCAGACAGTTTTGTGCTGGAAGCGGGGAATTTTTACGATATTTCTTTAACAATTGGTTGGTAGTTCGTTCGGAATTTTAGGTTGATGGGGGTATTTTTTGGGTGGCAACTGGCACCACTGTGATATCTGGATCCGGGAGCGTGCTGTTTCCAGCAAGGGCCTGGTACTGGTTTGCTATCTTGATGGGTGCGGTAGCACCAACGGAATCATTCTCCACAACTTTTTGCTTCTTTGCAAATTTAGTGGGGGAGACGAAATCCTTGGTACGGGTATTTTTTTTGACAACTGATTTGGCTTCGGTTGTATCTTTTACAGTTTCGGTTTTATCTTTCATTTCTTTGGGGGGTTGTAGTTTATTCTTTGAAGCAATCTCAGATTTAAGCTGCTCCTCAAAAATAGCTAAGTCTTTTTGGGCTGCGTCATTTAATATGTTAGACATATTTAGGGGGTCGTATTCCGTATGATACAGGCAGTTTACTGGGCAAGAACCAAGCAAAGTCAACTCACCTATGTCTGTGTCGAATTGTCTTTTCTGCTCATCAAGTTTTTCTCTCATTTCGTCATGTAACGGCAGAATCTTGATGGTTCCGAGGCGACATCTGATCAGGGATTTTTCGGTGGCAGTCATTTGGCATCGGAGGAGCTCCAATCTCCCTTGGATCATCATTAGTTCGTTGCATATGTCATGGTCAGTAGGGGGTGGTAAGTTCGTAGTCACGGCAGTGGTCTGAGCGGTTTTCCGAGCAGTCTGCTTAGTACGCGCCATTACTGACAAGTTTCTCAATCAAGTTAGAAAATAATTTGGAAGAAATATATCCAAATGTTTTTATAACAATTAGAATCATGCTCACAGTTCCCGTCAGTACAGCTGCCGCTGAGAGATGCTTCTCGAAGTTAAAATTGATTAAGACCTACTTGAGAAGCACGATGAGTCAAGAGAGACTATCTGCGTTATCAGTTCTATCAATTGAAGCTGAAATAGCGGCTAGTGTTAGCTATGACATAATCCTGAAAAAGTTCAGTGAGGCCAAACCCGAAAAGTTCGTCTATTTTAATTTCTATTTGTGTAATTTTTGTCATCATTTGATTAGCAATAAATCTCGTTTACTCATACATTAGTTTAACTATAATTCGGCTTATGTAATTTAACGTTTTCTTGACTGGGAAAAAAGGAGGCCTCGCGAACCCTAATTTCGCCCACGTCCACGTGTGGTCTAGCGCCCCCACTGTATATAGCCAAAAGTAGAAAACTATTCCCATCCATGTTCAACACAACTTGTTTGTGCACACAGCATTAATAGTGACATCTTTTGATTTAGCAATGTTTTTTTTATTTCGCTTAATTCCATTGGTCGATGGAACAATATGTAAATACTTTTTTTTTTATGAATATAATTCTATAAATTAAGATTAAGATGAAAATTCAATAGACATGAGAAGCACGTAAGCCCCTAAAATGTATTGGAATTTTCGGAACCTGACACCATTGCTTGGTTCGAAATTTTAAGATTATTACATACAAAATGCCGTAAATTTTAATTATTCAATTTAAAAAAACAAACAAAAAATAATTTTTTTTACATTTTTATACCTTGAAAACAATAAAAGGTTGGACAATTTTTTTCCGTTTCAAATTACGTAAGATTTATTCAAAATGATATCGAAGGAGAACAGAACTGAATTGAGTTGACTGACACTTCTGAGGACACTTCAAGCTGTGAAATGATCAATAGCATGACTAATGACTTATTCTTTCAGTAATATAGTGACCTAATACATGACGAAGTTAAAATCAGCAAAAAAAATTTATTTTATTGCATATATTTTTTTACCACTTTTAAAAATACATTTTCTTTAATAAGTAATTAATTCCAGTTCTTTCCTCAGAAATAGGTTTCTACCTTGTCTTGAAACTTTTAGCTTAGGGCTAGAAGTAATAACCCAGAACAGCTGGACGGTTGCAAGGTGCGCGTCACGCTGCCAGTCCATCACGTGGTCGTTTGTTGATGATTTGACCTCGGTTTCCTTCCATGGTAATACAATCACTATCTCCGGCAGGAAGAAGTTACTTAAAACGTTGCACAAGGCACAACGGTTACACCACACCGAGCAACTTATCTTCCAAAAATCCTAGGGCAAGGCTATCGAATGTGCAGTAGCGCACACATTTCATGACGAATGGCAAGTTCACACGCTTCGCTGACTGGAAGTTTATTCATAAAGCCCGATTGAATCTCCTCTCAGTCAACGGCGCCAAGCAGTGGACAAATGCTGTTTCTCGCCAGTGCAGACGATGTGGCTACCAAAATGAAACACTGCCACATGTCCTCAATCATTGTGGTGTTACGTCGGCCGGGTAGCAACGAAGGCGTAATGCGATCCTCGAAAGGATTAGGAAGGCTGTGGCCTTTCGAGGCAAAATCGTGTCTGTCAACCAAGCGGTTGGACATCGATGCCGTCATCGATGGTAAACTTTTCATAATCGACGTCACCATACTATTCGACAACCGGCTGGCATCTTTCGAGGAATTCCGCAACACAAAGATCCAGAAATACAAACCCCTTGCCAGTTTTTTACATGATCAAGGATACAAGGAGGTTTTCATCGCACCGATTGTCGTTGGCTCATTGGGGGCATGGGACACCAACAACGACCAATTCCTACATCTCCTGTGCGCCCCATCTTATCTGAAGCTTTTGGGCAAACTCAGTGTGCCCGACTGCATCCGTTGGAGCAGGGACATTTATATCGAACACTTAACCGGCCACAGACAATTTGACAATGGAAATCAGGATGATTTGGCCGATGAAAACTTTGTAAATTACGAATATCTATTCTTTTCTGTGCTATTTGTCGTGTAAGTATGTTGTGTTAATTTGTGTATTATGTGTGTTCCCCACTCTACCACTTGTCTTTTCCCTTTCATGTCTCAATTCTTGTTTTTGTTTTTCATGTTTCAATTTTCACTTTTTTTTTTGATGACAAGTCATGTCTCCTTGCCATTGTTGGTTTGGAACTGTCTTGTTGTGACATCAGCAAAAACCATCGCAATACTATTCGCATGTATGGATAAATCCTCCATGATTATTTTGTCGTGAGAAGAGTGGTATTACGAACAACTTTGTTTTAGGTACATTCTTCTTATTGTGTTGGAGGCTCGTTTTTATAATTACTTAATGCCTTTATACATAGTGCAGATTACTGTAGCAGAGTCCCAATAATACAAATCGCAAGGAAGTGCCAATGTCGTAAAACGATAAGAAATTTCGAATGTTATAAATACCCGAAACCAACAGGGGGCGCTGACATCGTGAGGAACGGGGGGCATTCCTCACAGAAAGAGAGAGATTTGATTACGGCGCCCCAAGCTTATCGTTTGATTAATGTTATTTTTTTCTAACTAGGTGTAACAAATTTGTTTTATGTGACGATTATTGTTCATATCAAAATTATTTTATCCGCTAATTCTGTATTTTCCCCATAAATTATATTTCAGATTATCAGTAAAAAAGGGAAATAAGTTCCTGGAGTTTATACTCTTTAAGAATCGATTTTCATATAAGCCCCCAGCATGAAAATATTATGAGGAGTGAAACTTAAAATAAGGTTTTGTGCGTGCGCTAAATATGTATCTGAAGAAAGAAGGAAGAATTTTTACTTTCTTCGTTTTTAAAATTGTGATCATTCTTTCCTTACCGAAATCAGACAAAAATAATTACAGAATCGGATATATATATAGATCTTTTTTATAGCCACGATACGGTATTAACTCTTTACAAAATAACGATATTTTCCATTTTTTACGATTTTTCTAAAATGAGACATAATTGATGCAATTTATGAAAAGATTTTTTCCATCGTTCTCTACGGATTTTTACCACTATATAATGAATCAATATTCAGTAGTAAAAAAGTCCTTATTCTAGAGTTTTTACTATCCCAAAGAAAAAAAAACCTCATAATTTTAAATAAAAATAATTTCTCCAGAAACAATGTTATTGAAGGAATTTTCTTCGCTAATATTGTTATATAGCCGAAATAAAGATAATATGAAATCCTCAAACTCAAATGAGAATAATAGTTAAACAGAACAAAGTCAATCCCATGATTAATCTGCCCCTGAAACAAATATTTCAGAAATTTCTAGTTTAATCAAACTTTTAAAAAATTCTTTCCGATTATATTAAAAAAAAAATGCCAAAGTTACTGCAATTACTCCCAGCTCTTAAAGCATCCAAAGATGACAGGCACAAAAAGCTTTTCTACTTGTAGAATCGCTCCTAGATAATTAAACCTTTAATTTTCTCTGTCTAATTTTAATTTCTGCGTTTTAGTATTTTCATCTCAATAGTTATAAACTTTTTCTCTGAGAAGGGCAGTCTCCGCAAGCTTACTCTACAACCAATAGCAATGCTCAATCTCTATAGCCGAAACCAGCTACCCCATTCCTCCTCCAACAAGCCAAGCTAACACCAGCAATATCGCAGTTTCTAGATAGGGGCTCGAGTCATCGATTCAGTCTCCTGTGGAAGTTCAAATTACTTTAACTTACTGTTTTTAATATCTGTGATTTAAAGTTTAATATGTCGAAAACTTTTATTTACAATTTTTCAAGTAATACTCAAAATCCTAAACAAGAGTTAAATGACTTCGTCATTTATAAATAATCGGATTAAACTTTTTTTTCCGTCTGTCAAATATTAAAAATTCTTAAAAATTACGGATTTTAAAAAAGTTTTTGTGCTTTTCGTCTAATACCCTTTTTACAAAAATTCATTTACGTAGGTTTTTTCTCTCTTTATTTGCTTAAAAATTACCATTGTTTGTTATCGATGGGAGAAATTTGAAAAGTATAACATAAAAATTAAGCTCTCAAAAAAATTAAAACTTTTTAAAATATTCGCAAACTACGTTTACGGTTGTTTCGTCTACTTGTGTCATTAGTGTCGAAAACCGTTTAATGAAATAAACCACTTTCTCCCGAGTAATGACTTTCCACCTAAACTGGGCAGTCCAAATCACATCTACTGCTGGGTTACACAAGCAGATGAGGTTGACTATAACAAATGAAAAATCACCAAACTTGGCGAGTAAATAAAAATGTGGGTGAAAATTTATTTTTGTTTCATTATAGAAACAAAAATAATTTGAAAACAATAGAAAGAGACAATGGAAAGAACCCAATGTTGAATCGTTTCTATAATTTTGAGTGTTTTTCTTATATGGTGAATGTAAATAATGAAGATTTCAAACCCATCTTCTTATTTTAAATTCTAAGTCTATTTATTGTTACATATATATAAAATATTGAATGTGAAAAGCATGTATAGAAGGTGGTTCTGAACTACTGAAGAAAGGGTATAATGTACTTCCACTCATACTTGGATGCGATTTCAATATCGATTTCAATAAAGGAGAAGGATTAAGATTAGTGCAATTAAAACCAGGAATTTTGGGATTGTGTTTCTGGTAACAGGGGGGTGACTAGGCAGGGACAACCATTAATGCATGTTTTGTTTCATAAATCTACCGCGTTAAATATCAAACTTTAATTACCCAAGTTTTGTCAAATGAATAATAAGGCGAGAATAAATGTAATTAATATAAAGTGATAAATAAGAAATTAAATCAATTTTTAAAATTACGTATGTACTTTGAAAAACATATATTTATGTAACATAATTGATGTATATTATTTTATATGCATGTTCTCTTACCGAATCAATATGAAAAATCTGATTAGAATAAAGAAAATACATGGATGTTTTCAGTATTATATGAGATGCATCACTGTAAAGTAAAAACTCCAGACGTAAGTCGGAGCCAACGTTCACAGTTTCTTTTTCTTTTGAATCGAGGGTTAATCAATATCTCCCCCCCTCCCCCACACAAATTGTAAATTTTGATAAATGATTTTCTGTAAGGCATAGGTAAATGAAAAAAAAAAAAAAAAATATATTATATATATATATATATATATATATATATAGTTAATTAAAAAATTTGAGATTGATAATAGTTTTTACTATAAACTTAAAATTTCCGTTATAATTATTCCATAATGTAATATAAGATAAAATTTCTTTATTTTATTCATATTTACCTAGGGTTTTTAAAAATTATCCCATAATTTTTCAACTCTTATATTAATTTTTATTTCCATTCTTTTTTTTACTTTTTTTTAAATCTACATTTCAGCCCCCACTTGATTTAAATCTGCATTGGGTCCAAATCTGGCAATAACTTTTTTGCCCCAGATTTAGGCGGGCTTTATTTTTAAGTGCAATTTTTAGTTAAGTTACCCTATCTTGTAATGGTTTAATATTTCTATCCATTATTTTCTATTGTTTTGCTCGTGTTATTTACATAAAGGGGGAAATTGGCTGGAAAAACAGTTCAACCCCACTTTTATATAAATTAATTTATATATTAGCGTCCTAAGTCAGTAAAGTTTTAACCTCAGATCCATTTTAAAATTTTTTAAACTCCATTACTCATATTCCTTCATTGTGTGATTTTCCACTGTCATTTTTTTCGAATGTTATTGTTTGGGTGTTATCTCTTGTTTGTAGAGAATTTGCCTTTTTTATATATATATATATATATATATATATATATATATATACATGATTTAATCAGAAACAGACTTGTTTTTTAAAAAAAAATTTATTTGATCAAAGTTAGACATCATCTGACCAAAAAAGCAAAGGAAAAAAAACGCCACCGAAAAAACTTAAGTGGTTAACACTTAAAGCACCGATCGCGGGGTTCATGAGTCCTTGAAAGTTAATGCTGACATATAGGACTTTAAATATAAGGTTGAAATTAGACATGTTTATTGGCTAGGCCAAAGTTCGGAAGAAATAAATGGGTGATTAATTTGATACTTGAAGAGGTGAGGAGAAAATATCAAAGTGAATTGCTAGATAGGGAATTTAATTTTTAATCTAATTTAATTATCCTTACATTTTATATATATATATATATATATATATATATATATATATATATATATATATATATTATCAAATATAATTTCAATTCTATGCTACAAATTTTAGGAAATGTTGATTTTTTTTTTTATTTCTGAAATCAGTAGACGGCTGGGTGACGTAGTTGGTTTGACGCTGCTTTGTACACCCAAGTTTGACTCCATTTCAAGTCGGCAGGTTTTTCATGATGCAAAAAATTAACAGCGTCCATGTCATGCGATAATGCCACACATTAAAGATCCATAGCGAGCCTGCTTGGCTTGAGTTCTCACGGCAATATTAAATTCTTAGTATAATTTCGCATCTTCAGAGTTCAAGTGCTCCCCTCTGGAGAAGAAACTGAGTATCATTGCCGCAATTGATATCCACCTATATGGTGCCACACTAAAAGTGATACCAACTTCCGGGGAACGTTCTAGGTCAGCAATGGTAATTACCAATCTTCAACCCATTAGTACAAAAAATTCTGTAATCATTGCAAATTATACTACATTTAGATACATATTATAAATGCGAATGTTTGTTTGGATGTTTTGTCGTCTTTCATGCAAAAACAACTGAATGGATTTTAATGAAACTTAACAGTAATATATACATTACAGTAATTATAAATTAGAATAACACATAGGCTATAATTTATAGCATAGTCTATATATTTATAAATATATTGTGTTAAGTGTCCAAAATATAACGATGTTTGTCAAGTAAGTAGGAAAAAATTCTGCCATTTGCAAGCAATTCTGGCGTGCTTTTCCAAAAATCCCACGACAGCATATATCTATCTTTTAGTTGTGAATAAACCCTTTTTGTTTTGGCTATACGAAGTGCTCGCTTCTAATTTATTCCTGTGATCAGCATAACCCTTAATTTTTTTTATTTCAGAATAAAACTAGGTTTTGAAGGGAGGGGTTGTTATCTTTCTTTATTTGAATAGCTACGATTGATTTTTTTCATGTGTGAACCATAAGAAATTAATGCTTATATCAAAATAAATACTTTTATCGCTTCTGGTACTTAAAGTAAATAAACTTTGTCTTTCACACTACCTAATTTGTTTGTGGTTAGTAGTTAATTATGACGTTAGCCCTAATTTTTTCTTATTTCAGAATAAAGCTAAGTTTTGAAGGGAGAGGTTGTTATAAATCTCTATTTGAATATTTTTTTATGATTTTATTATGTAAGTAATTGATTTTATTATGTAATAAATTGATCTTTTTTCAAAATAAATACTTTTAACGCCTCTGGTACTTAAAATAAACTAACTTTCTCTTTCACACTACATCATTTGGACAAATTTTCAAAATTTGTTTGTGTTTGGGGTTAATTATAACGCTATAATTTTAATTGAATAGGCAGATATTGCATTTTTAAGTATAAAAATAATTTTAACTACTGTACTGTATTTTTTGGAGTGAGTGAATGAGTGAATATTAACGTCGCACTGTTCAGCTACACGAGGTCTTTTGGCGAGAATTTTGAACCATGGTCAAGTGACGTGGGCGACAACTGAGTTGGCACCCCCTTCTCCCAACTACCACACTACACCAACTTAGCAGGAGTATTCTATCAATACTTAGCAGGAATATTCTTTGAAATCCACTCTTCCAAGATATATGGCAGCACGGGTTTTATGATGAGTATTTTAACGGGGAAGGCGAATAATTTTGTAGCAGATATTGCGTTTTCAGCGGTTTGTAAAAAAAGATTATCATTTTTGTCCCGAAAAAATAGTTAATGTCAAAATTTAAGTGACTTATGTTTTTATCTGTTAATGAAGACCTTAGAAAACGATTTGACTATTTATTTTAAGTGAACGGTGTATATAATTAATTTTACAGTGGAATATCTTTAATTAATTTATTAGCTCTAACGGATTAAATTTCCTAAAGTGGAGTATTTTGTTTATGTATATCCCTTAATTTTCAATGTAGTGACCCCCAAAAAAATATTGCATGAAAAAAAACTGCAGTAAATCATAATGCGGTATATAAAGCATTAACGTGCATCGCCTCCCCTATACGGCGGGTCTTACAAAGCTTAAAGCTCGAGCTATGAAAGTAGCTAGACATTTACCAACATGACTCTATCGTCAACATTTCGCTATACTTTTCATTGAATCATCATTATAATTGAAGAAATAGCGTTGCTTGCGAATATTACAATTTTAACATAAAATAAATACAACAGAAAGTAATATTAATATATTACACTTTTTTTTTCAGATATAAATTATTTACACTATTTTAAGCGTTCATTACTCAAAACTTTTAACAATGTGTTACTTCTGCTGAGCAGAGATCAGCTTAAGAGGTATTTTCAAAAATCGATCCTCAAGAGTGTTACGGGGAGTTATAAATAAAAAGAATCCTTTTTATCATCTATTAGATCTATACAGACTTAAGATTTAACAAAGGTGTTTTTTTTTTTTTTTTTTTTTTTTTTGTTCAACTGAGATATGAAAAAAGCTTTTTTTGTTTAATTTACAATTCAAGTAAAATTAACTCATTGAAAAAACTTCTTTATCCTTCAATCTGTGTTGTTTAATTTTTCAGTTCACCCGTGCGAAGAACGGGTATAGTAGTATAAAACTGATTTGCCCGCCTTGTACAATGAACTTGAAGGGAAATTAAGGTCGTTGGAGAGTCTTGGACGAACACAAGAAAAATATGGAGACTTCCTTACACCATTGGTAGAGTCCTGTTTACCCGAGGAAATCTTGGTGGCCTGGGAAAGAAAACGGAATACTGAAACAGACACCGAACGATCGCGCGCTCTGGAGCATTTAGTGACTTTCCTTCGCCTGGAAGTCCAAGGAGAAGAGATGCTGCATCTGGCAAAATCCGGTTTTGGCACTCCTATCCGAAAAAGAGATATCCCCACTGAAAGGGAAAAACCAGCTGAACTAATGACTGCATCAGCCCTGGGGCTAGTTCCGAAAAGTCCTCAAGTAAGAAAATCAATAACTGTATTTTTTGTGAGAAATATCATCCCAGTGAAAAATGCTTAAATGTTAGAAAAATGTCTTGAAATGCTAATAGACAATTGTTATTAAGAAAAGGTGCTTGTTTTATTTGTTTAAACAGATCTGGACATTTCAATAAAAATTGTGATATTAAAAATAATATTAATTGTTCTAAATGTAATTATTCTCATTTTGAAATTATGTGACCAAAATTAGATAAGAATTATGGTCAAAAATTGTGTTCAATAAAAACTGAGAACTCTCTATCAAGTAACTGCAACAGAAACCAAAGTATTTTTTTAAATCTCATGTTTGTAAAGTAAAAAAAAGTTAAAATTTAATTTTTTAAAAAATCTATAAGTTTTTATGATTTAAAAACCATCAGAAGAAAAAATAATTTTTAGAATTTTCAAAAAATAAAAAAAAAAGCTTTTTTATTGGGGTTAGTATTAAAAAGCTCTTTATGTAATAGTTTGAAGTAAAAAAAATATTGATTTATTTCTAAATTGGGATTAAGTATTTAAATGATTAAAAATAGTTTATTTAAAAATTTAAAAAAGGAAAGGTTTAAGGTTAAAAAATTAAAACTGAAATTTAATTAATTTGGGGGTTTAACAATTGAAAAATAGGGGAAGGTTAATTGAAAAGAATTGGAAGTTAAAAACGTTGTTAAGGACTTTTTGGGATTAATTAATATATATTTTTATTATTTAATAATAAATAAAAAAATATATATTATTTTTTTTATTAAGGGTAAATTCTTTTTAAAAGGAAAATAAAAAAAAATACGAAATTTAAAAGGGAAACAAAAATGAAGACAAAAAGAATAGAAATTTAAATAAAATGTGAGCCGAAAAAATTTTAAAAGTTGTATTAAAAATTTAAATTTATATAAAGGGGGTTAAATTTTTGGAAACTTTTATTTTAAATAACATAAAAAAAATGAAATAATTAAAATATTAAATCATTAAATAAGTTAATTTAAAATTAATAAAAAATTTATTATTTAATAAATAATTTTATTTAAATTTTAAAATAAAATAAAAATTCCTTCCTTTGGAAAAGAAGTTAACTCATGGAAAAAACTGAAATTTCCGAAAAAAAAATAACATGGAAAATTAAGATAGAATAAATTAAAAACGGTAAATATTTTGATGATTAAAAAAAAAATGTGTTTTAGGAAGGGAAGATTTAAATATCATTGACCGTGTTGGAAGTAGTTTAACAATGAATGCCATTATTTACCGATAGACCTGTATTAAATTAGATAGTGCGACTACAAAAAAACACCCGGGTTTCGATGCTTCGCCCCCTGAAAAAGGGAAACCATCTTTGAACGACTGTTTATGTAAAGGCATAAACCTTATTGAACTAATACCTGACATTTTAGATCGTTTTAGAATTTATCCAATCGGAATTGTAGCCGATATTGAAAAAGCTTTTTTGATGCTTTCTGTTGCACCGAAAGATAGATTATCTCAGATTTTTTTCCCATGAAATGAAAAACAATTAGTGTACAGACATTGTCGTGTTGTGTTTGGGGTGTCTTCAAGCCCTTACTTATTGAATGCATCTATTATGCATCTTTTAGAAAACTATAATTCTGAATATAAGGAAGTTGCACTAAAGTTAAAATCTTCTTTTTATGTTGATAATTCTGTAGCTGGTGTTTTCAGTGTTGATAAAATAGAGATATTTATTGAGAAGACTAAATTAATATAAAATTATGTCGGAAGAATGTTTTAATTTACGTATTTTTGAGAGCAATGTGGAGTAAAGTGTTGATAAACATCAGGCGGAAACTTTTTTTTGGGTATCATCTGAGACTTGGATAATGATGTTTTGAAATGTTGCACAATTTCGACTCATTAACGTGCGAAGCAAAAAATAATGAAACGATTGTTTTGTCTAATGTAAAAAAAGTTTTCGATCCCATTAATGGGGCCCCGCCCCAATTGCCCCCAAAAATTTTTTTTCATGAAATATGGAAAATGAAAATAGCATGGGATAGGAACCCTTTCCCAGAATATTTAAAAAAATTTTATGAAATGGTTTGATAAAATTTAAAATTTTGAAAGATGTAACTGTGCCACGTTGTATAAAAATTTGATATTTTACGAATTGCATGTATTTGTTGATGCGCGGGGTCTATGCGAAATGCGTTTTTGTCGATAAATAGTAGATTCTAGAATTAGCGTAATTTCGTCAGAGCAAAGTCAGGGGTCCCCCCCTCTCAAACTTTGAGTATACCGCGTTTAGAACAAATTTTGTTGTATGGTGCTCGACTTGTTTTTTTTGAAAGGTTTAATATGCCGGACTTGAAAGTTACTTTTTGGTCCGATTCAAAAGACTTTGGGGTTTAAATTTAATAGGGAAAATTTGGGCGTTTTGTAGCTCAATGGGGTAAAGAAAATTAGACAACGATCAAATTCAATCATGGAAGTATGTTCCAGGAAACATGAATATCACGGTTTACTATGTCGTGGTTTTTCCACGACAAATGTTAATTCTGAGGGTGGAGGGGGCCCTTCCCCTATAGTTGAAAAAAAATTGGAATACCAGATGGTGAAATCAGTTGGAGCCTCAAAAGTTAACGTAGATAAAAAAAAACTAAAAATGCGAATGTTGATCTAGAAAACATACCCTTGTTATGTGTAATGTGTCTGATTCGATAAAATGATAAGAGTATTTGCGTGGATTTTAAGATTTGTAAAAAACGCAAAAGCAAACAAACTCGAACATGAGCTTTCTGTTGCTGAAATTGAAAATTTAAAAAATTGATTCGTTTAATGAAACATAATTTACCTGTTTTAATTTTTAAAACTTGTTCCTTTTTATAATATAATATTTAAAGAGCAAAATCTAAAATAGCTTAACGAAATGATAAAAGATCTTTTTTGTATCCTATATTGTTACCTGATAAATGTTAATTTACAAAATCTTTGATTAGATCTATGCACAAAAAAAACTGTCATGCTGTAATCCAAATAATGCAATCATTAACTAGAGAAAGGTTCTGGATTATCAGAGCTACAAAAACTATTAAGAGTATTTTGAATGAGTGTGTTATTTGTGTTCGTTTTAAAGTGAAATCGTTGTCAAGAGGACCATTTTTACCACCGACCTTGTGACGATTGCGATATTTGGTGTAGAATTGATTCTGGACCTCGAAAAAACGGCCAAAAGGTAGGTTTCATTGTTTACTTGCGCAGTCTATCGCACACTCCATCTTGAATGAGTAAGCGCTTTATCTTCTGATGCCTTTTTGCTAGCTCTTAGACGTTTCATTACCAGGCGCGGGAGATCCATGATAATGTACTGTGATAACGGTACTAATTTCCGAAGTGCTTTCAATGACCTTGCGAAATTGGATTGGCATAAAATATAGAGAGAAACATCAACTCAAAAAATAGTTTGGAAATTTATACCACCAACGCCGCATGGTGGGAAAGGTTGCTTCGCATTATCAAGGAACTATTGAGACGTTCTCTTGGGAAAATCAATATTGTCCTACGAAAAATTGTCTATAGTGATTTGTGATTGTGAATTTTTAATCAGTAGTAGACCTTTAACTTATATATCTGAAAATCCACAGGAATTGATCCCTCTTTCTCCCGCAATGTTTTTTTAAAAGAGAAACGCTGTTCGATACTCCGATAGACGAATTAAATTGGGGATTAAGAAAAAGAATAAAAAATAGTTTAAAATTTTAAAAGATTTAATGCAACGTTTCAGGAAAGAATATCTAGGTGAGCTAATACAAAAAAGAATGATAATCGGGGGCAGGGCCCCGAATTGGGGGAAAAGGTCTTAATTTGGGGAAAGACAATAAGAAATGTTTGTTGGGCCCAAGCTAAAAATATAGAATTAATCCCTAGTCGAGATGGAGAGATTCGAACAGTTTGGCTAAAAACCAACATGGAACAGTAATACGCCCGATGCAACGTATCTTCCCCCTTTGGAATACAAGCAATTGCAAAAGGATAAGGGGGTTTAAAAAAGGGAACAATTTCTGTTAAATTTCCAAACCTGAAAAAAATCTTGAATACTAATGATGTAAAAAAAAATACCTTCTGGGAAATTGGTTAAAAAACCAAAGGCTTGATCTTTTGAATTATAATTTAAATTTGAGACTCTCCCCCAAATCCAAAGGGGAGTATCTGGTATGCTGTGAATCAAATGATTTTTGGGGGTGAATGAGGTTGATGGCGCCGTTTTGTAACCGTGAAAAGGTTTGGGGACGTCAAAATTCTGATACAAAAAGGGTGAAGCAATCACCCTTTTGCCTCGCCTCACTTGGTAGTTCTGAATAAATGAATGGGTAGAATGGTCGTCGGGGCACGTGATCTCCGAGGAGAACTTAACCCCCTATCCTCAGTGTTTTGAGTTGAGATTCACAGATAGAGCTTGCCATGTTAGATTTTAAGTATTAAAAAATAAAAATAAAGTTAAAGTTAAAATGATTGCACTCGGAATTTAAAATAAATAATTATAATGAAAGAAATTGCTGGGGCCATAAAAAAAATACGTGGGGAAAAAAAAGAGATAAAAAAAAAAGTCGACAGCCGGGGACAACTCAAAAAAGGGAAATAATGCCGGACGACTTAATCAATTCGTAGCATAGTTCTGAATAAACTTAGTTATTTTAATTGACTGGTTCAAGACTGAATTACTTCCACCAACGCCCAGCATCGGGTAGATGCAGCTCGCAGAATTTTAAAATTGAAATTGTTCTTTATATCACCTGTAACTAAATTGTGTGGGATTATTCTGTTTTTTTAGAGACAGTCACAGATGTTCTATGTGTAAACCTTTAGTCACAAGACATAAATTGAGCCGTTAATCCCATATTGATACGCAATTTACAGAGGGATACGCTAGATCAGGGATCTCCAAATTTTCCAGCCTTAGGATCACTGGTGTAGCTAGGTCAAAATGGGCCCGATTTAAAAACCCTTTGGGCCCCTTTTTAAAATGAAAACTCTGTCATGGTATTGTGAAAGGGTTTTGTTGTGGCTTTTTTTTGGGGCCCCCTATCCAGATAGGGTGGGAGCTACCCCCCCCTTAGACCATACAGTTTACTCCAATAAGTTCCAAGAGCTAAAACCGTTTTATATAAATCCTCTGCCATTTTCTATTATTTCTAGAATTACGAGGTCTGAGGGAGCATGTGCTTCCTAAATTTGCTGGTTCAATAACTACAATTACTATTGTATGTACTGATAGGACCGTGACACTTGACAACGTTTAGTGGTCAAAAGCGGAAATAGGTAGGTAATATCCTATATCGCTAAGAGATGGCGCTAGAAGTAGTTTCGCATGCGAAGTAACAAAGAAACATCCTTGAATAACCTTAAAGTTATCCCTATTCTTTAAAAATTCCCATTATCCAACATTTTAAAAATTATTAAACTTTTAATAATTTTTTTTGTTATTACGTATACAAGAAGGAGTTTTTATTAATACCCCCAAATAAAAAATATCTATAAAACAAAAGGGGAACAATGTTTTGAGAAGGCCTTTTCTTTTTTGATTTTTTTTAATATTAATGTGGACCAATAATAAAAGTTCATACCTGTCACACACACACACAGAGAGAGTCGAAAAATCAATGACACATATCATTGAACGAACAAAATGTTTTTTATTGACATTCCATCACAAAACATTTTTGTTTCACTGAACGTAAGCAATCATACAAATATAGACAACTCAGCGATTGCAGCGCCACTACACAAATTTTCAACAGTTACGAGTTATATTGATGATGTGACACACCGAGAAATAATTTCCGTGTATTATTGTAGTGCTCTGGCCAGGCCTGGTATTTCTGAAAGCTGATGAATGTTTTTAATTTGATGCACAGTTGTGAGTTAAATATGTAGTTGCATACGCACAAGCATATACAACCCTAGATAAACGTTAACCTTCAGCTTTAAACGAAGTAGAAATTCAGATATATATATACAGAGAGAGAGAGAGAATTGAAAATCGCAGCAATAAAGCTATACATGATTAGATAGAGATTAATGTGATGGAAGTCGTTTTATTTTAAGTTCTACACTGCACGTACACGTAAATTCCAGGAGAGAATTGGACAGCATTTACGTATTTACCTGTAGGTAGTAATTCTTGGTGTAGGGGGTCTGTGTTGGTTTCTACGATTACCCAAAAATTTTTTAACCCCGGTAAAAGGGAAATGATAAAAAAAGGATTATTTAGAATCTATTTATCTTAATATTTATTTCCAATGGATTTTATAGCCGATACGAAATCCTATCAGATTTTCAGATATTTTTAGGAATTTTAGAATTTTTTAAACTAACATGCATTGTTGATTTGAAAAATAATTTTTATTGTTAACAGTGTCGATTTTTTGTTCTAAACTGAAGAAAGCTTTTCAAATTTACCAATTTCATTTACAGTTAATTGAAATATCTCATTGCTTTAGCAAATAAAAAAATACATAATTTTTATTTAGGAACCTTTTCAATAAGTACTAAAATTTTTGTTTTTTAAAGGGGTTCATGGGGAAATCTTTGGGGTTTTTAAACAATATTTGATAAGATATAAAATTAAAATCATATTTTTTTGACAATTTGAGATTTTTACATTTTCAAATTGTATAGATTTTAACCTTTCAAAGAATTTGGGATTTAAACCCCTTGGGCAAATTTGAAGCCCTTCAAAACCCCTTTTTTTTAAATAATCGTTGAAACTGGGCCCGCCCAAATTTTAAAAGACGAAAAAGTAAAAAAAAATTTCTTCGTTTTTTTTTTTAAAAAATTGAACTTTGATATAAACCAAAGATCTGTCTTTTATTGTAAATTGAGCCTTTTTTTTTTTTCAAACCAAATTTGAAGTTTTCACCGTATACATTAAAACAATTTTTTTCTCAAAAATTTAAAATTTTTATGTTGATGACCTTTTTCTTAGAAACCACTGTTCACAGGAATGGAAATTTTTTATGATATATTTATAATGATGGCTAATATATACAGAAATGAGCTTTTTGTAAAAAACTCAAAAATTTATTTTTTACAAATTTTTTATGTGAAAAATGGGTTAAATTTCGCAATGTTTGGTAAAATATTAATAAATTATTAAAAAATTCAAAATTAGCTAAAAGCTCATTTCAGTATAATGAGAAAGGTGTACTTTAATTGTATGAAAAATTTCAAACATGTCCATATAACAGATTTTGAGAAAAAGTACATCGAAAACAGCCAATTTAACATTGTCAGTATATATAAAGAGAGGTTTCCCCTTAATTAATTTCTTTCATATTTTGAATTGATCTCAAGATGTGAGACATTTTTGTTTACCAAAAATTTCGGCAGTGGAATTTTTAAAATTTTTAAGCACATATGTGTTAATAAGTTTTAGTTTAAAATCAATGGCGTAGCTACTAGTGGTGGTCAGGGTCCTTGACCACCAAGTAAGCCGAACTTGCGATAATTTCTACCTCTTTTAAGATGTAAAAATAAATGGTTGCAACACAACTATAATCATAGCAACTCAGTTGAGAGTAATTTCAAATTTGTAGGAAATTCTTTTCTTTGTTTGTGCACAGTGTTGCAAACTTTACTTATTGAAAAGTATATAATTTTTAATTTTTACATTTTCCTATAAACTGTTCCAGTTGCATTAAAAATATTACATTATATCTTAAAAACCTACAGAGGAAGTAATTCCTTTCTGGTTAGATTCGAATTTTAATAACACTATGATTCTATAATAAACTAGATTCCTTTTTCAATATTTCGCAATTTACTCGTTCTTTCAATAAACTGATGTAATTTTGACCCTCCCCTCTTCTGTTCTTTTTCAGACGATTTTTTTAAATAGTCATAATAATATTGTACTTTCTTGTTCAAGCATATATTTTTTATGTGTAACATCTTTCCTCTTGCTTACCGAATATTTGTCGGGGTGATTTTTGTGAAAAGGGACGAAAATTCGTAACAGGAAGTGACTTAAGCGTGCGCTATTTGATTTGACCAATGAGCACACCTAATGGTCTACCTTCGCTACCCTCGCATAGGAGTCCAATTTGCTTGAAGGTATCTTTTACTACCCTCGCATAGGGTCCAAATGTAGTAGATGTTTTCTTTTTTATATTGTTAAAGTTAGCATTTCAAAAGATTCGAATTCTTATTCAGGATAAACTTACTTAAATAATTATATTTACTGTTAAGCGTCTGACAAAGTTCAACATTCTTAAGAAAATACGAGTAAGTAATATAGAATTATTCGAATAAATATTTTAGTGCGTATCTTTTTCATACTTTAAGAGGTTAATTCCTGTCGCTGTCAATATAATATTTTTAATTGTGATTAAAAAGTTTTCTCGACTAAAAAAACTAATTAATTACACGGGTAACTTTGATTTTCTCTAATATTTCTAATTTTTAAACATTTACCAAGCTAATTAAATTTTCATGATTTTGTGATTTTCAGAGATGGGTAAATCCAGAGCAGAATATATGGAAATTATAGGCAAAAACAAACAACAAACAAACAAAAACGTGAAGAAAAATTAAAAACTGGAGGAGTACAGCCGAAATAAATTGCACATAATTCAACTCAACGAAGCAGGGATTTTTGGGCACGTGTAACGAACGCAATTCTCTCACCAACATCAATGTGTGTGTGTGTGTGTGGTGTGGCTCTGACCTAACTATTGCTATACTAATGTCAGTCACGCAACTTGACGATTGCCATCATTGCCATGCTCCATCTACATCAGAGGTTCCCAAACTTTTTTGTCTCATAGACCCCTTGCCATGTTTTCAGTTTGGGGTAGACACCTGTCTACTTACTTTAAGCTATTTAAATTTCTAACTGAAGTGAAGTATATAATGTTTAAAATTCAAGAAAAACATGTTAATTAAATTAAAATTTAATTAATACATAGAATAACTAAGCAACAAACAAATGCTTTTAAGGGGTGGAATAAGTCTGGTGCTTCAATAACAATTTTTCAACATTTGGAATCAATTCTGTCAGGTTTAACGCTAAATCTCCTCGTATAGTAATGTCCAGACCTTATCCCCTCACCTTTTTCTTTTTTTTTGTTTTGGAGTTCGGCAACTACGCTGAAACTCCTCACTAGGAAAAGTAATTAAAAATTTTCTCACGATATTCCATAATTCGTGATAAATAACAGGTATGTCTTTTTAAAGCCAAAATTGCCCTTGTTTTAATAAAATTTATGCTGTCACCTTGTAACTGCAAATTAACCTTATTAAAATTAGTAAATATAAATCTATCAAATAGATAAAATCTGGTTTCCACTTGACTAAATATTCTTTTAAAATTAAAATCATGATTTGGTTTAATGAGAACCACCATCATAGACTCCCATTTACACCTCATGGACCCCCAAATTATTTTTTCTCTTACGTGGACCCCTTGCAGGTAATCATAGACCCCTGGGAGTCCATATAGACCACTTTGGGAATCACTGGTCTACATCAATAGCGTCTGTTTCTAATACAGGCCCTGCAGTAATTCACCCGCACCCTGCCAATGCCGAACAAGGAAGAGTGGTTAGAGGATACATTGAACAAGTGGAATATGTTGCAAATAGCTCGGCGGTTTGTTAGTATCATGATTATCCAAAATTCAGCACCGCTCATGATGAGTTTAAAATCAAATTTTGGAAAATAATTTTGGTGCAGTATGCAGCGTTTGTGATCGTCTATGGCACGAAAATAATATGAAAAGACCACAAGTATATGTGTCATATTTTACTTATCATAAGTCTATTGTAACCACTCTTCCCCTAATTTAACAAGAATAAATATTTTTGATAAAAATTGCATTACTTCTAAATAAAATTTTCATTAAAGATATAATTATTCGATAGAAAATTATTTCGAATCATACTCGATTCAAAACTCAATTCAATCTAACCCAATTCAATCACACTCGATTCAATCATACTCAAAATCATGGGAAGCGAGTGATAGTTTGTTTTAAAAGAGTAGACCCCCCCCCACACACATCTTCTCTCTCGGTGTATGGTAAAAATACAAAATGCTGGAAATCTCTCTCTCTCTCTTTTCATTTTTTGAACCGTTTGAGTTTGATTTGGAGAAATATATATGGCCACCGAAATCCCTGTTTGTCCATTTTCAAGTCTATTGTATCCAATCTTCTCCAAATCGAACAAGAATAAATATTTTTGATAAAAAATTGCATTACTCCGTGTGTTAAACAAATACAGTTTTCATTAAAGATATAATAGTTCGATAGAAAATTATTTCCAATTATACTTGATTCATTTTTTTTCAGGATTTATGTTACTATTGCGTATTTACCACGATAACATGTCAGATGTTACACATCATATACGACTACTGTAAGGCTCGTTTTATATATTTATTTATCATTTACTGTCTATATTGATGAATTGTTTGTAGTTCTAAGCCCTCTGGTGGGTGATCTCGATCCTACCGAATGTAGGATAATGTAGCGTAGTATTATGTTTCTTCTTCCTTTAAACGTCAATAAGTACTCGGACACATTCGAATTGTATTGCATGTTGTTATTCTTGTGTCCTTTCCGAAGAGAAGGAATGAACGTTGCCAGAGCCTGAGACAGGTTGGACTTCTACACGACAGATGGCGACACCACCATCTCTACCTTCCACAATTTAGGCATGGACTGGAGGGGAGAGAAATATTCTCCAGCACACTGCACACGTGGTTTCTGCTGCGGCCCGCCCACAAGGCTTTCGAACCCATTGATTTAACGAGCACGTGCTCCGTCTGTACTCGGGGTGTATTTGATGGCATCGGGCATCGAACCCAGGCCTTCCGGGTCTGGAGTCCGATGCTCTAACCACTAGGCTACCCTACTGTATTGCATAAATTAGAAAACCTAAAATTATGGATAAAAAAAAGAAACCCAGTGGTATGTTTAGCGCAAACAAAACTCCAAGAAAGAGAAGATAGAGAGTTAACAAAAATTAGTCTGCGAGTACTTATGGTCTAAATAATATTGTGGTGAATAATTATTTATAGATAATGTGGTCACTTCAGTGTTGCTTTAGAAGTCAATTGAAGGAAATTCGATCGTTATTGCAGTTAAAGATACCGCCATTGACGATACAAACTTATAGAAACGACTTCGAATCATTCAAGTACAAACCTTCTAAACATCTATTTTGAAACCGGACAGAAATATTTAAAATTACAATTTTCAACAAGGTACTAGACACAACATTAGCTCAATTAAATACACGTTTTTCTAGTATGAGTGCAGTCTCTCAAATATTCAATTTTCTAAGGCCAACGTTTTACTAGATGTAGATGAATCAACTTCATTACAAAAGTGTGATGAATTCCAAATAAATATTCCGAAATAATAGGCCCGAATTTTCCCTTCAGTTTCTTAATATATATTTACCACCTAGTTCTCCCTAAATTAACCCAGGCATGGACTGTTCACCAATTATGTAAGGCAGTGCTTCT
Organism: Trichonephila inaurata madagascariensis; assembly: GCA_019973955.1. NCBI lineage: Eukaryota > Metazoa > Arthropoda > Arachnida > Araneae > Nephilidae > Trichonephila > Trichonephila inaurata. Next base: position 71,858 of record BMAV01008579.1, read on the forward strand.
CAAAATTTCAATATTTGTGACCCAATTTTAATCATAATTTTCATCACGCCCTCCTATCTACAATAAAAATGTATTGAATTCTATAATCTATACTTTAACGCAAAAGCTACAATACGAATTTAATCTTTTAAGTACCATCGGCTTGTAGAAACGTCTCACTCAACCAAAGCTTTAACGGCCCTGGACGTATATATATGTCTTTCCAAAAAACGATCTTCTCTGTGCTCCGCTGTCCACAAAATTATACCGAAAGCTTTGAAATGCAATAAAAGGATCTTGACAGTGTTTGCAAGGGATTTACTTATTTCACAGATTTTACTTGTTTATTCCTTTTCCTCCTTCCCCACCACCAATACGTCACATACGCGAGCCTACAGGGAAAACGGTGGCATTGGGGTGCGAATCCCGTAACTTTTAAGGTATCCGACTACGTTCGGAACCGTGATTTTGCAAAAGCGTATAAATGGATAATATTTATGATAATTAGTGTCACTTAGATTAGAAAATGTCATAAAATTGTTTTAAGAATAGTGTTACAATAAAAATTATTTAAGTACAATACTTTGACAAAAAATGAACATAGAATGACCCATTTTCAAAATATTTTCCCCTTTTGTGAAAAATGCTTCTATTGTAATAATATTTCACCTGTATATAGCTCGGACCTCTGTACAGAGGCTGAACTAGAATTCTTGAAATATGTAACTTAGAAGTGGGTTTATCCATGTTTTTCGACAACAGAGGGGAAAAATTTTAAGAAAAAAACACCGATAATTTTTTCAATTGCTTCTAATTCTGAAAATAATGTGAATATTTCAAAAATCATAGTTGGGCCTCTGTACAGAGGTCTGAGCTATATGCAGGCACCATATTATTATAATAGAAGCACTTTTCACAAAAGGAAAACATTTTGAAAAAAGGTTATTTTAAGTTAATTTTATGCCGAAATATTGTATTTAAATAAATTTTTTTTGTCAAAATGTCCTTAAAACAATTTTATACATGTATTCTAATCTAAGTCACAGTAAATATAACGAAAATTATCCATTTTATGCGCTTTTTTAAAATCACGGTTCCGAACGTAGTCGGATACCTTAAGGGATTAAAACCATACAAGTTATCAAGATAAGTCTTAATTTCTGTAAAAATTTTATATATGACAAGCCAATGGGGTCACTGGTAATTATTAAACTTGTTCTTAACTTAGTATAGTTTCATTATATAAAATATATTGTGCAGTACTGATACATTTATAAGTGTATTATGTCAGTGTAAATGTGCATTTTATTTTTTATTATGTCAAAATATATGTTGTTTTTTTACTTTCAGTTAATTAATAATATTTCACTCTCCCCTTGTAGAGTTACCACGTCCTTTAGTTTGAGAATTGCTGATGTAAAGAAATAATGAGCACAAATATGGAGTACTAAAACGTGACGTAAGAGAAGCATTTACAGCAACGTTGTAATTCTATAGAATTCCTGTCACTTCTGCAGCCGCAAAAAATTATTTAGCATATCAAAAATAATTAAAAATTATTCAAGCAAGGGTATGGGTCAAGCTTGACTCCACATTTATGACTAAAATCAATTGAAAGCAAAGTCGCATCAAACCTGGATTTAACCGAAGTTATTGAAACTTTTGTTAAAACAAAAATTAGGAAAAATATTGTAAACCAAATTGTTAATTTGCTGTCAACAGGTAATGATTGAGTGAATATTAACGTCACACTATTCAGCTACACGAGGGCTTTTGGTGACGGACTTCATAATTTTGAGCCATGGTCAAGTGACAAGGATGACACCTGAGCGGGCACCTTCTTCTCTAACTACCACACCACTCCACGGGAGGATGTTGAGCTCTTGATAGATCTAACGTCCATCGCGCCCTTACATGGCAGGTTTCAGTGGTACTGAGATCGAACTCATGACATTGCCAGCTACGATCTGATACCTTGACCACTAGGCTACCACGGGGCCCTGTTAATAGGTACATCCAACCTTCTTATAATATAAACCTTTTTTTCTTTAGAAAAATTGTTGTATTTTCTAATACTTATGTTGTTATTTGTAATCTTGTGCAGTATTGTTTAAATTTTTTATTTCATTACTCCTCGTTTTCAGGTTCAAGCAGTTCTTTGACTCTTCACAGCTGTTCTGCAATAGGTCTGTCGTGGTGTTAAATCGAACCCGGGAGATCTCTCGCTAAAGCTTACACAAGGAAACTCATACGCATACATATAGGTAGTATGTAGCTTTGTGTTCTTGTATTTTTCAGAGCACGATAAAGAGGTGATGTCAAAGTTGCTTTGTATGATTCAAATATTCATATATTTTTACTTTTTTACTTAATAAAACTCATCCAAGACAGGGCTCTTAATTTTTTTTACAAGGGCCTTTGCAAACTTAGCTATGCCACTGTTTAAAGTCATGTTATTATTCGGTTCCAGTGGAAAATCCAATCCTGATTCTGTCAGATGGAGATTCACCAAGTTCAAGGAACATAACCTCTGACTGACAAAGGATTATTACAGATTCAGACCTGGACAAAATTGACTTCGAAACAACGAACTTGTATCTCGTGAAGGTGTACAAAAAAAATGAGAGATCATTAGCAAGAACAACTGCTCCAACTTTACACACAGTTACTCAACGCAGGAAAACAAAGGAATAACAGACGTCCTGAAGAAACTTTTACTAATGTAAATAGGGAAATTAATTCTGTTAATGAAAAAAACTGACTTTTTTCCTTAAAAAACCCTTCCAGGCCTGCCTCTCCAATCACAAATATTGAACTAATTGAGTGAGTGAGTGAGTTTGGTGTTTTATGGCGCAAGAGCCAGTTTTGGCTATACTGCGCCAAACATTCATAGGTCTGTGGTCTGGACGGGAAAGGAAGAAAAGGTGAAATTGGATGACAAGATGGAGGGTCGAAAATAGAGAAGGATCACCCGGGGTCGTGACACCCGTGTTTACCAAGGATAGTAAACCCCTTGGGAAAAGGAAAAGATCACTAGAGGGTACCTCGGGATTGTGACACCCGTACCCACCTAAAGAAGGTGACCCCTCTGAGGGGTTGAACTAATTGAAACGAACAACCAGTTTCCCCAACTTGAACAAGAGGGGGAGCAACCGCTCTCAACTACTTCCGAACAAACTCCTCCTAAGCCTCCCACCCCCAATAATGCTAAAAACGAAGTATAACTATCGAGAGCAACTGAACATAATGAATGAAAAATTCCTCGACACTAAAATTTCGGTGTGAATTTATTAAATTATATGTTAATTGCGATGACGAATATCGGAGTCTTACTCACGCCTAAATATTACGTCATAAAACCTTAAGTAGAGAAACCTATTAAGATTGTCATTAAAGGTCTACCTATCTTCACGAAAGTAGAAGATCTTCAAAATGATTTAGAGGAAATTATATATATATATATATATGATACACTGTTATCAGCTGTATCCAACTCATATCTAAGAAAACTCTAAATCCACTTCCATTTTCCAAGTTACTTTACCAAGAAATACGAATAACCAAATAATCTTCAAACTATCTAATCTCGGTTTCATGCAAATAAAAGTATAGTTGGATTCCTCTTTAGAGGAGTCAATGTTTCAATTGTAATAATTTTTACCATACCACGGAAAATTGCCATCTAAAACCTAGATGTTTAAGGTATCCGACTACGTTCGGAACCGTGATTTTGAAAAAGCGCATAAATGGATAATTTTCATGATATTTAGTGTTACTTAAATTAGAATACATATATAAAATTGTTTTAAGGGCATTGTGCCAAAATTTTTTATTTACATACAATATTTTGGCAAAAAATTAACTTAGAATAACCTTTTTTCAAAACATTCTCCTTTTATAAAAAATGCTTCTATAATAATATTTTGCTTATACTCCAGAGAGACTTCTCCAGAGAGTCTGAACTAGAATTTTTTAAAAATTCACATTATTTTCTGAGTTCTACCAACTGAAATATAATTATCGGCGTTTTTTTCTTAAAATTTCTCCCCTCTGTTGTCGTAAAATATGGATAAATCCACTTCTAAATTGTATATTTCAAAAGTTCTAGTTGAGCCTCTGTACAGGGGTCTGATCTATATACAAGAAAAATATTACAATAGAAGCATTTTTCATCAATGGAGCATGTTTTGGTCACTCTATGTTCATTTTTTGTCAAAATATTTTACTTAAATTTTTATTGTTATAATATTCCTAAAACAATTTTATATACATTTTCTAATCAAAGTGACACTAAATATCACAAATATTATCCATTTATACGCTTTTGCAAAATCACGGTTGCGAACGCAGTCGGATACCTTAAAGCAGTGTTTCTCAAAGTTGCAATAGTTGGTAGAGAGGGTGCTACCTTCAGGTGTCATGCGTCCACGTCAATGGATCATGGTTCAAAATTACGTGTCCATCGCCAAAAGCCTCGCAGTTTAAATGCGACGTTATTGTTCAATCAATCTGGCCCAATTGAAGTTGTATTATCTGGAAGTGGCAGCATAATTGTGATCTATTCCTATTGCACTCTGAGTCTGAGGAACCGTCTGTGCAGGCAATTTTGTCAGTAGTTCGCATACACCGATAACAGGTTCATGCTCTTCCTATTGTGTCTTTAGGAAAAATATAGACATTATATACAATTAATATAGAGCACCCCACGCTTTATGCCTAACATATTAATTTTCGTTAATCATTTTATTCTTATATTAACAATATTTTTTTTACTTTTGAGTTCGATTCACTACAAAGCATGTTTTTTTTTTTTCAAACTATTTTTTCAACAATTTTTATAAATTTTCTTAATGGAATAAATTAAAAACAAAGAAGAAAAATTTAAATTCGTTTTTCATCTAAAAATGATTTTTATTCATAAATTCTTCAATAATTACAAATTTTGAAACAAGTATTTGTGAGCTATTATTTCCATGAGTACTCAAGAGAGGGCGCCAAAAATTCCCATTATAAGCATTTGATGCATTATATTTTCCTACATATATATATGTTTCATAATTTTTTTTGAAGGTATTTCCTCAAATAGTTTGTTTTCATTACAAATTTTAAAAAATTTATACAAAAGAAAAGTGGCCAAGAACTCATTTTCTTCATTTGACCAGAGTTAGATAAAACATCCTTTTATTCAAAAATCGCGTCTTATATCATGAAATAGTTATTCACAGCATGATTTAACTCTCTTTGTACACTCACAATATGAATCATCTACATCATAAAATAATTTCACATAAGCCTGTCAGTTATCAAAATTCTCGTGAGAATTTCACTTATATGTTATCCTAATAATTTATCAACCGTTCTTCATTCCCTTTTATTATTATATTATTATTTTATTAAACATATACATATAATTTCTGACAGGCATTATTAACTATTCTTTTCATGTAAATTGTAGTAATAATTCTTTTCCGTTACTTTTAACAAAGAGAACTTATTTAAAATTACGCTATTGTGAACTGAATCAATATTTAATCCACGCGTGATTGTTATTTAATTAGAAATGAAAGAAGATATCAGTATAAAGTGTTTAGTAAAAGGATAGTGTGTGCATTCTGGTTTAATAATAATAAAATTTTTAAAATTTATTTAATTTTGTTTTTTTTCCTCGGTCATCTAACTAAAAAAAATTTGTTTGTTTTTACTTATTTCATTTTTAAATTTGGGTTGTGAGAAATATTTGTATATTTTAACTACAATACTCACCAACAGATGTCACTACATGTAACTTATCTCGTATTTTCATTTAAAGAAAATAAAAGAGATAGACATTTCCCTCAGAAACTGATTTGGTATATGTCGCAGACAACAATAATAGGTATAAATTTTTTTCACAGAATTATAAATCACTAAAAAGAAAATTTTTGATTAGTAATGTTTTCTTTTATCGAGATAAATAAATTAAATTTAAAACATTTTTTACTGTAAATTTTAATAATTTTTTAGTCTTTTCGATAATATTTTATACTTGTTATCAAATTTAGCACTTTTTTCAGTAAAAATTTTATGAAGTATTTTTAATATACTTAATAGTTTTTTTAGATTTTAGCCTTTGACAAAAATGATTAAGCAATTTTAAAATAAATTATCTAATAACATTTTCAGCTTTTTTCCCTTTCATACTTTGAAACTCCTGAAAAAATAAAATTAAAAAAAAAAATATTCTGAATTAAAAATAGCTGATACATAGTATAAAAATCGATAGACAATAGTAATTAAATTGTTATGGTTTACTAAAAAAATTTCTATAAATGTAAAAAAAAAGTGCAAAATATAAGAAAAATATAATTTACTGAAAAAAAATACACCAGCAATTAAATAAATAAAATTCTACATAGATTAATACTAAAACAACTATATCTTCCTTAACAATTTTTATAGGAATTTATAATTATCAGAAGCAGAGAGTAGAGAAGAAATCGTGCCAGTAATGGCAATATGTCTACGATTCTAAGTTCAGAAACGTCACAGAATATACATGTCAAGGGCGGGGAACAAGTTTTGGCTTGCAGGCCACATCATGGAACCGGAGAATACCGGAGGACTGGCTTTTCAAAATAATTGCATTCATTATAAAAAATAATAAATATAAGTTAAATAATATAGGGTAATGTTATTCAATTTTTATTTAATGTGATAATTTTATATTAACTATAACTGCAACCACTTTTACTTTTAGAATCAGTTTAATGAGACAAATGTATATCAGCAATTCTTCACATTTTTTTGCATAATCAGCGTGATTGCTTGTTGAAATTTTCATCATTGTGCTTTCGCACGTTAATTCCAATCAACTTGTATCTATATTTACTTGTTGATCTTTAAAAAATCTTTGCTCACACAAATAAGAACAATTTCCCACAGCAAATTTTATCATGTAATACGGAAATTTATCAGCTGATTAAGATTTGTAAACGTCACTCACGTCATGTAACATAAAAATGTTTTCTTCACACTGTGATCTGACTGCAAATCAATTAGTTCAAGCTGTAGCTCTTCAGATACTGTATCAATATCAGCAGTATTGAGATAACAGAGCAAATTGAATTTAGGTTTAATTTTCTTAAAATCCTGAAATTTTCTTGCGACGTCTCCCTCCCAACTCTACAGATGATCCCTTAGTAGTAACACTTTCAGGTTCTTTGTTTTCTTAATAGCGAACAAGTAATATAAAAACTTCTTAAGTCAATTCCTTACTTCTCGAATGGATGAATAGAAAAGTATTTGCTGCTTACTGAAAAATTTGTATAAGGTTTTATATATATATATATATATATATACATGTCATGAGAGTGAATTAATAATAGGAATTAAAAAGAGCATGATTTGTTCGCATTGTTGTACAATGCACACCCGGTTTGGTTGTCATGTTTTCATCCACCTTTGAGTCTTTGAACAGTTACATTGTTAGTTACAACAATAGAGACGAATCTAAGTTGGCGTCAAGAAACGGTAATTAATTAATGAATGAATTATATAATATTTGATAAAAACTGTGGTCGTTATGTCATCCACTACAAGTTTGAAAAAAATGTGTTTGAACTTGAGTGGATGAATAGAAAGTATTTTATTAACGTTGAAAATTTGAATATAAATATATATATAAATATAGAGAGAGTGTAAGCTAATAGTAGGAATTGAAAAATATAAGACGAATCTTTGATCGCGCAAGGAAGAGAAATCTCGGATGAAAGCGGATTTTCTGATAGTCTTTGCATGCCGCTAGTTTGTCCATCCCTGTTGTCAGTGCCGATTTAAGTTCATTTCGGACCCTGGGTGCAGAAGATCTACAGGCCTCCTTGGCAATGTAGGATCTAAATTTATAACCTGAAAATGTGGTTAAGTCCAGCTTATCCAGGCCCCTGGGCATCCGCCCCAAGCTACCAATGGATAAACCGGCACTGCCTGTTGTAAGTTGTGATTTATTGTTATTATTTTTTATCTATAGTTTTCTCACGGTTGTTGTAGCCCAGTGGTTATAGTCACGAACTCATGGCCGGAAAGTCGTGGGCTTGTGTACTCGTGCCACTGAAGACCCGCCGTGAAGTGGGGACTGATGCATGAGAAATCTGTCTTGGCTCAAAGTCATGCCATTGGCGTGATGTGGTAGTTAGATAAGGCAGGGGGTATGCCAGGTGTCCTCCTCGTAACTTAACCGAGGTTCAAAATTACGAGCTCCTTTTAACCTATATAAAACATTCCTTTTGTTTTTCCCTTAAATTTCAGAGCATTGAAATAAGGATACACTTCAGTCAATGTGCTGAGGAGAACATGCTGCCTCAACCTAGAATCTTGTATTGGGTTGTACCAGAATGCAAGGTGACTGTTATTGTGCGATTGCTCATCACAAAGTCATGTTTGACGATTATGTGCTGTTTCTGGTTGACATCTTTCAGCTATTTGCAACCTATTGTGTTCCTTTTGTTGAGGACAGAGCAGATCTGATGTTACAAAACATGAATGATGTACTTGCAAATGTGCATCCTCAAGTCTGACTGCATGTTGCTATGCGTCGCCCTCATCATGTGTTTGTGCAGTTCTTTGTCTGTTTTTCTCTTTTACTTATGTCCATTTTTCCTCAGTTTGATGTGCAATTACGCTTGTTTACCGTACTTTTACCTTGCGAGTATGATGACATGTTTGATTTCCAGCAAGGCATTATTTTTATGTAGTGAAGCCAATTGATTACACTTAAGGTATCTGACTACGTTCGGAAACGTGATTTTGCAAAAGCGTATAAATGGATAATATTTATGATATTTAATGTCACTTAGATTAGAAAATGTATATAAAATTGTTTTAAGAATATTATTACAATGAAAAATTATTTAAATACAATATTTTGGCAAAACATTAACTTAGAATAATATTTTTTTTCAAAATGTTCTCCTTTTGGGAAAAATGCTTCTATTATAATATTTTCCTTATGTAGCTCAGACCTCTGTACAGAGGCTCAACTAGAATCTTAGAAACATAACTTAGAAGTGCATTTATCCATATTTTACTACAACAGAGGGGAGAAATTTTAAGAAAAAAAACGCCGATAATTATTTCAATTGGTGCTAACTCTGAAAATAATGTGAATTTTTCAAAACTCCTTGTTGAGACTCTCTGGAGAAGTCTTTACTTTATCTAAGCACAAAATATTATCATTATAGAAGCATTTTTTATAAAAGGAGAACGTTTCGAAAAAAGGTTATTCTAAGTTAATTTTTTGCCAAAATGTTGCATTTAAATAATTTTTTTGTCATAATGTCCTTACAAAAATTTTATACATGTATTTTAATCTGAGTGACGCTAAATATCATGAAAATTATCTATTTATGCGCTTTTTTAAAATCACGGTTCTGAACGTAGTCGGGATACCTTAACATAGCAACTTTATTTTGCAGTACTTTTTAAACTTTATTATAATATAATAAAATAATATTTAAACGTTTTATCTTTATATTTATATATATTACCCACTAGATTGTGAACATTTTATTGTTTACTATCCCGGCTTCCACGAAATAATTTTATACTCATTAATACAACGTCATGCAAAACTAAATAGATTTCTAATGGAAAATGCACCTTTTCGTATCTGTGGATAAAACACGAAAGGTGAGGAAACAATTTATCAACATATTCAATCTTAAAAATCTAAATTAAAGCAAGAACAGCTCCTAAATTTTATGTTGCAAATTCATGCTAAATACACAGTACTTTTCACACAGCTATAAACATTTCAATGCTATTTAGAACAATGTGTATAAGTGAAAATTATTTTTTTCTCAATGTGAACAGCTACAAAAACAAAATATAGAAACACGAGAAACTCAGAATATGTAATGCGATTGCAGTTAATCTAAATAAATCTAACCTTCGACAGTTGAGAGGAAAAAAAAGCCCTATATCCTAATCACTAAACATAATGCATGGGTAGATAACACTTGGAACACAGAATAATGTTAATAATGAGTAAATTGTATTTTAAAAGTAGATTACATTTTTAAAATTTTAAACGTCATACTTTTTTTTAATTGCCTTTACATTGATCTGTTCTTGATCTATTTTAAATACTATTTTAAGATATATATCCTTCCAATTGTGTGTGTGGAATAGGGTTCCACGCAAACACCTTCTTGTTCTTGGGGTTCCGTGAGTTGAGAAAGTTTGAAGACCACTGAGCTAAGAAAATAAAATTCGTGGAAAAGAAAGAAAATAGATGCAAGTTCAGGGAATGGATGCAAGTTCAGGAAACGGATGCAAGTTCAGGGAACGGGTAGAAGTTCAGAGAACGGATGCAAGTTTAGGGAATGGATGCAAGACAGTAACAGTTCACATGTCAGTTTCAACGCTTAAGTTCTTCGAAATTAAGAAGGCGAAGTAAAATACGAAACCATTTCCAGTCATAAAAAAAATCGATTTGATTTATTTGTTGATGAACGTTGCACTCTAAAACAACACTAGGGACCCCGTAATTCTGAACCTCAGTCAAGTGACGAGAACAACACCTGAGCTGGCAGTCTGGTCTCTTAACTTAGACACCAGGCCATCGTGATTACTTTGAGCCTCGTCGGAATAAACGTGTATCAGCCCCTCTACACGGTGATACATCAGTGGCATTAGGCTGAAGACCTGCTGTAACCACTATGGTACTACGGCCACAAGAAAATATTCGAAGTCAATGTGCAGGTACCATAGCTGCTTTGGCAATACAATGAGCGCACATGACCTAGCTATTTCAGATAACCCGAGACATCACAAAGCTAATTTAACAGGTTGCTGGTAAAAGCCAACAACAATAGCCAAAAATATTCTCACCTCTTTTTTGATAATTTTAAGGCAGTTAAATTTTTTTTAAAATCAAAATTCACTTATGTTGTGCCCTTTTTTCTCTGAAGTACGCTACCGGGTTTCCTTGGTTAGTGGATATGCTCCTGAAGACCCGCTGTTCAGAGTGCCTGATGCACGTTAAAATCTTTCTAGGTTCAAAGTCCTCCCGTTGGCGTGATGGGGAAGTTAGGAGAGAGGATACCAGCTCAGGTGTCATGCTCGTCACTTGATCTGGGTTAAGAATTACAAAATCCGTAGCGAATATCCTTCGTGTATCTTTATTGTAAGACATTAATAAAAACACACTCACTCAAAAGCTACATGAGGATTATTGGCGAAGAAACTCGGTCAAGCATGACACATGAGAGCTGACACTCCTCTCTTCTATCTTCCCCATCAAGCTAATGGGAGTACTTTGAACCACGATAGATTTAACAGACATCAAGACTCGAACCCATGACACACCGTCCGTGACCAGAACCACTAGGCTACCTCGGTCACATTCCCTAAAACAGAGAGAGAACAAAGGGCGAGTAGAAATTCTTCATGTAGATGTTCGAAATTCCAAGTTTAAATACGATTTGAAAAAAGAAATTTTTTGTTTTGTGGAAGCAAATGCTGGCATAGATTACCATTAAAAAAAAACCAAAAATAATTTTTTTTTAATCAAAAGCTAAACATTTTATGAAGAAAACTTTAATAATAATTTCAAACGCATACAATTGTATCTTTAAAAATGAGTATAAAATGCTGCTATTCTAAGGTTGAATTATTTCTAATTTTCCGAAATGTATTTTTAAAAAATAAAGCTGTCTACCTGTTTTTAAGTTACACCGGTTGGGTGGCGTAGTCGTGGTTTGTGTCACTGGCTTTGTACGCTTAAGTTTGCGAGTTCGATTCCGGCCCAAGTCGGTGGGTTTTCATGATGCAGAGAATCCACAGAGTCCATGTCGTATGATTATGCGACATGATCCTTAGTGTTTGTTTGGTTTGGGGGCTGTCGGAAAAATTAAATTCCTAGAACAAGCTCGCATCGTCAGAACTCAGGTGCTTCCATCTGGGGAGAAAACTGGGTGTCTAAATTACTTGCGGCAATTAATATCGCTTATATGGTGTCACATTAAAAAGTGATACCAGCTCCTGGAGAATGTACTAGGTCTGCAATGGTAAAAATACTGTTACGAATTTGGTGTAAAATAGTGTAAATAATTTGTCTTTGTAGGATGTGTAATGCCTTCATCTTACTCTAAATTAGATTTAATTTACGTTAAAATTGTAATATTCTCAAACGTCCCCTTACGCTATAAGGGTGATTCAATGGGAACTTGGCGATAGAGACCAAGTTGGCGTCATTTTTGGTGACCAAGTTGGTGACTTTGGCGACCATTTTGGTGACTTGGAGATCATGTTAGCAGCCTTTTTGGCGAGTTCGGGATCCTCTGAATTCTTCTAGAAATTAGAGAAACCCACTAATTTCAAGACCTATGACGCAAGAAAGTCTTTCTCGAATTATCCGCGAGGAACATAAATAGAGAAGTTGCTCGCCGAAAGTCAGTCAGTCTGGTTTTGATTAGCGATCAGTTAGTATTGCTTTGATTGTTGAAGCGATTAGTGATTACTTCGGCTGTTTGAACGAGTGATTTCTTGTGAATAATCTTTTATATACGTGTATTTTAGACACCTATAATTGTGTCTGAGTGCTGTTGAAGGTGTGAAGACCTGAGATTTATTTTGCGAATATTGCTGCTGAATACTATTTCAAGGATTGGATTTTCGCTCATCGCTAAATTCTCATCGCTTTAAAGAACTGTCTTGTTTTATGCAACTGATTGGCATAAAATCCTCGAACTCCCCAATCAACGTAAAAATACCAATCCGCAGCCCTCATTGGAAGAAGACTTTTTAAGTTGGGGTAAAACTGAAACTGTCTCAAGAGATATTAGAATGATCAGAGGGACAAGAATTCGTGTTTTAAAAAGAAATGAAAACAAATTATCTGGACAGAAATTTTTGAGTATGATATAATTTTACAACCAAACAAAAGACAAGAATAGTTTAAATACTTATTATTAATAGTATTAACAATTAGCTATGGCATATAAAACTCCAAAAGTTGCACTAAGAAAGAAGGTAAGTAACAGTTTTATTTACTGTAAACACAGACCGCGTTTATAGAAGTAATGCATGATTAAATTTACTTTCGCTCAGGTTTACTTAATTTTCTTAGTAGCGAGATAAACCACACAGTTCGGTAAAATCCCTTTTTACATGTAAATTGACACATATAATTAATGTATCTATAAATAAGAAAATCTACACATCTAGCTATCAGATACTTCGTATCGTCGTCTGTAAAACACTTTCCCAACAGTAGAAAACTGGATTTCGAGAAATCTAAGATTCTCCAAAACAGTAAAGTAGAGTTCGCTTTCTTATCTTTCTCAAAGGCTTCTTACTGGTCTCACTGATCACCCGGTCATTTTCTAATCTGTCTCATTGAGCCTTTTGGGTGGAGCTCTCTTACGCCACTTCAATTTCTGATTGGAAGGAACACGGACTTGCACACGGCACCCTTAGATTTGGTCCCAACCACCATTGGTTCCTTCGGGGCAAAGTACTCTTTGGCTACGACCATCTTGGCACCACATATCGAAAATCATTTGGATGGATCATAAATTGACATGTCACTCCCACGCTTAGAATACAATTCTTGGTATTACCTCCTAAATAGCTGACCATTCTTTCCACACATCTAGCTCGACGAGGTGTTAGATAGAACAAAAGAATGGACAGCCGTTGAAACAGATGTGTCTTATGTATAATGCACTTTGAAGAAGAGGCCATCAGCCACGTTTCTTTGCCTAGGGTGCCTGGGAAGAGAAAAGAGAGGTAGCTGACAGCTGGTTAAGCAACGACGTTACAGTTGCTTCTCAGTGTAACGTTTCATAATTAAACTATAAGCAAGTCAATTTCATGGTTAAAACACACAATTATGATAAAACGACTGTCAGCTCGGTGGCTTAGAGATAGAGTGCCTGTCTCTGAAGCCCAAGGTGGCGGGTTCGATCCTGGTTGGCACGCATGACATATGATTATGAGGCATGTAAAAGAGTATCAACTTGGCTCTGGTACTCTCTGCAAGATTAAATCACAACAATATTTAGCATTCAACGAGAGTTTGAATAGAATAAATTCAAATTCCGAAAATTTGGTGGCCGGAGCCTCCACTAGATGGGGCCACCAATGAAATGGCTCTCACACTTGGAGACTTGCCTTGACTGCAAAGGCTAAAATGCCAAAACGCAGCCTATTTGAAGAAAGAAATCATGAGAAGACTTAAAATGAATATATCCAAAATTCTACCACCTGGATCTATAAAAAAATTCACATTTATTATTACATTTTATTTGCACGATTTTAACGTCAGCTTGGATAATATACCTGCATTACGTCATTAAATGTACTTAAATTAATTTTTCATACCTTTATTCGAATTTAAATATAAAATATTTTGTTTCACACACACACACAATTAATGAATGCAAAAATGACAATAATATTATGCCTTACTCTTTTTTTTCTAAGAGCTATAATACTCCATCTTAAAAACATTATTCCTTAGAATAAGGAGAGAAAGCCTTTTTTTCTGATAGCGAAGTAAATATTTTAAAACATGAAATTAATTTCGTCCAGCATATAGAGAAAATTTATAATACTGTAGAATATATATTATGCAAAGTTTAAAAAAAAGTTCATATTTGCTAACATTAATGCCATCTAACTTCCCGGTAAAAATCCGAAGACTCTCAAGTATGTTCATTATGCCACTGAATACAAGCTCTTATATCAGCGAATCTGGTGCATCACACATAAATGCAATTACTCAGTTGAACTTCGGTGTATTTATTGCGTTATAATTTTTAATCAGTGTCGGTTTATCTATTGTGTGCTTGGGGCGGGCACCCAGAGGCCGGATAAGTTAGACTTAACCAGTTTTTCTGGTAATAAATTTCTATCCCCCAATGCCAAGGGGGCCAGTAGGTCTTTGGCACCCAGGGCCCGAAATGAACTTAAATCGGCACAGTTTTTAGTGATTGCTTAGAACCTCCAAAAGCCTTAGTCCACGTCAATGAAGTTTAGTCATGTAAACTTGATGAAAATTCATGTGTATAATAAAAACTGTAATCGTCCAATGGGTGCTATATATAGTTCGATTTTCTTCACCATATTCAATCCCTGTCGAGCCTGTTTAATTTTATTTTGCGACAAAGTGATAATGTCCACAAACTCGTGGCAGGCATCGTTGCTTTTAAAGTTTGAATTCCACTCTTCTTATTTTACTGACACAACAGGTTTGGGTGGACCAAGGCTTTCCCAGGAACTCTCTTCCATTCCCATCTCCGCTTAGCGACACCTCTCCAATTAGTTACTTTAAAATCATCCTCCACACAACTAATCCATCTCAGTTTGGGCCTATCCTATCTCTAGTTCCAATAGGCTTGTAATTAAAAATTCTGAACTTCAAAGATGAGGAGTCCATACAGCAGATGTGAGGCCCACAAATCTCAATTGACCAATCTTGATGAATTTATTGGCACCTGCTTCCTTAAATAGCTTATATAATTCAAAATTATGCCGTTGTCTCCACAATACAAACTCATTTACATCACCAAAGATATATCTCAGACCTTTTCGCTCAAATATGGCTAGCTGTTCAGTTTGTGATTTAGTCAAAGTTCAAGTTTCAGATCCATAGGTAAGTACGAGTCTGAGGATTGTTTTATACAGCGAAAGTTTTGTGTATGTCTTTTAATAAACTTTGATATTAACAAAACTCTTAGACCACGATGATTGCGTCTATAATTACTTCTTTTAATTTTAGCACCAATGCCATTTAGAATGCTAATGTCTGAGCCCAAGTAGGTAAAATTATAAGCCACTTCAAACATATAATTTTCAGTCTTCATATGTTTAAACCTACTGGAGTTTTTGTAATTGGCTCATGTTTAGTTTAGTTTTCATTGATAATTAAATGCAGCTTTCCAACCGGCCACTTAAGTGCTAGCATACCTCTGATGAAGCATTTTTAGTGCAAGCAACATCATTGCCATAAGCAAGGAGTAGTACAATTTTTGTGTATTCCAGTCTTGGTATTCTTAAAGACCCGTTATGTAGAGCAGTACTCCCCCCACAAAAAAAAACACCTTTTTATTACCGTGGACCGATCAACGTTCGGTAATTTTACTGCGGTCCGCTAAGGGGAGGGAGACAGTAAGAATCCTTTAAATCATTTTCCATATCGGCCATCAAATAATCCCTTAGGGATTATTTCAAGAGGGAAATTCGTCACCCGCGCAAAACGAGCTGCGCGGCAGATCTGAACTCTGTTAGACATGTTAAGTGTTGCTCCATTTTTTGATGTAGCGTGTATATGTTTTAAATAATTGTCTAAATTAATAAATCTATTTTTCCACAATCAATGCGTGATTACTCCAAGGATGCAAACTTTACTGGGACGTTGATTGTTTTTTTATAACGATATCCAGATATTTTGCTCACGCGCGGCTTTGCGTGACGTCTCACAGCTCTTTGTCAATCTCTCGTCTATGGAAAGTCGCACAAACTTGAGAAAGAAATACGCCAAAGTAAATACAATGGAAACATAATTCAATGTTCCTTAGGCGACTCGGTGCCATTTGATCCTCGGACCGGGGGTTGGGGACCACTGGTGTAGATGGTGCACAATAAACAATTCAAGGTTTAATATTTTCCTCTTGGCATGGTATGGAACCATAAAACGTTCATTAACAGCATGCTTAACGAGTGACTCCGCACATAAATTGAGAGAACAGTTTTAGAAATATTATCCACCAACCAACAGTAAAACTCTCCAAACGGTTCGTTGACTGACATGTAGACGACATGCTACAGCTCTTGTACTTGAGTCGGATGTTTCGTCCACATGGTCCACAATGACTTTTTCCAGGTGTGTTCGTCGTACAGTCCTCGATCTACCTCTTCCATCAGTACTGGCATTTTCATACAGCTCTCGATGTAATCTCTGAAACATTTTGTAGTTCGGCATGCGTCTACTTGGAAATCGTTCCTGGTACAGCCGAAACGCTATTTTGCCGTTACCATTTGCAGCACCATACATTAAGGTGTCTCAGGGGTGTTAAATTTCTCTAGAGGGCTTAAAATATAAACAATTTTCAAACAGGTATAATTATTTTAAGTTTAAATTAAATAATTCGAATCTTATACACATTATTTATAAAGGAATAGGGCTTCAGGAAAGTATAAAATGTTTAAAGTATAATCATAATTTAAAAAATTATAGGCATTTGAAAATAAGAAACTTTTCTATAAGAAATACTTATTAAGTTTTAAATTGCGCATGATGTTTTCTAAAATAGTAGCTTTATTTACTTGCTATAAGTTGATTTATAAAGCTAAAAATGTATCCTTATTACACTGTAGTAATTTTATATTAGTAAAATAATAAATTATATTTTTTAAAAAATAAAATTTACATTTTCAAACTTTTTTTTTAAAAATTTCAATATTTTTCAAATATTTTGAAATACAAAAGATATATTATTCTTAAATGATGTAGGGTTTACAGAGTATGATACTTTTTATAATTGTATAAAGTTTTATACACCAGAGTCTACTATTTTAGAAAATAGCGTGCGCAACGCAAAAATTACTTAATTATTACAAAATTTTCATATGCTTATAATTTTTAAAACTATGATTATATTTCAAACATTTTGAACTTTTTTGAAGCCACAATCCCTTGTAAATAATGTAAAACATTCGAATTATTTAATTTAAATTTAAAAGAATTATACTTAAATGAAAATTGTTTAAATTTTCACCCTTCGAGAAAGAATTAACACCCCTGAGACTTCTTAAATGCATGTCTGCTTTTTGCTATGAGTAAAATCACGCATAACGACCGAAATTTCAAGCGCAAATGTGCCAATTATGGTGGTGCAGCAGATCTTTGGCACACTGCTTTGCTGCCTTTAACTATCGCCAATATTGTCAGCTAATCAAACTGTAAAAGTCGCCAAGGATGCATGATGGTTGGTGGATGCAATTTCTGAAACTGTTTTCTCATTTTCTATAAGGAATCACTCGTTAATCATGCTGCTAATGAACATTTTATGTTTCCGTAAATGTGCTATTTTTTCTGTTTGTGCCTCAACACGGCACTTCAGCTAAGATATTCCAATGCAAAAATTGTTTGTTTTTGTGAGCTCTGCCGCCCCTCAAAGTTTGTTCCATGATTTTAGAATCACCGTGTATTGATTAAACAAGTTGTGAGAGCAAACATAAGCTAAAAATTTTAAAGGTACAAACAAACTCGACTCATGGACCACGGTAGCTTACTGGAGTCGTGGGCAGGGTATCATGAGTTTGTGTACGGTGCCACTGAAGAGCCGCGGTGTAGAGGGGGCCGATGCTTTTATATCTGTCGAAGCTCAAAGTCCACTACAACAAGAGTTTCTTGAGACAAAAAGGACCAGCATCATGAATATCAATACTATCTACATCCATTTTGTAAGAATTTTATTTTGAAATTAAACCTTCCGTAAAACACGCATAAACGTTGTGACATCTCTATTGCTAAAAACTCTCTTCAGAACTCCGTTACGACTTCTAGCATGTTAACCGCCTCCATCACTAAAATGGAAAAATCTTCTTCGGAAAAATAATCTGCATGAAAAAAAAAGAACGAGAAATACCAAAAACAATTACAAGCTCTTCAGATTTTGATCGTGCAACTCCAAAAAACAAAAAGAGAGAGAGAGAGCATGCGGAGGGGGAAATATTAGGCAGAGAAAAGCAAGCCTTAAATTGCGCGTTTGCTCTTTTCTCCCATTGGTTGGGACTAATGGGCGGCTTTTTGCAGCCAGCTGAGCCCACAATTAAGAAGTGCTCTGGGGCAGATAAAACTGTTTAGGGTTTCGGAAGCCCCGTGATGATATTTTGTTGGTAACAGGTGCTTCGCTTGTCAATTGACTTGCCCACGGAAGGGGTGAGCACCAAATATTAACATTCAAAGGTGACCGAGGGCCTTAATATTGGGTCTTTTTAGGTTCAGAGTAATTATAAAACTAGAAGGAATGCAATCGAGAGTAAATTTTATTTCGTTTCAGTAACAGGTATAACAATGGACATTTAACTGAAAAAAATAATAATCTGAGTTAATGCTGTTTTCGGACCAGAATTTGGAATATTTTTCAGATATTAAGAATTCCAATGTTAATATTCTACTATGGTTTCGTTATGCTGGAGAGAAACATATTTTACCATACTACTCATTTTTTTTGTTTTGTTTTTTTTGCATAAAAAGTGTTTTAAATTTTTCTCCTGTACCCTAATATTAAATGAGCTATTCCTATAAGTATTAAAATAAAAAAAATAATTAGTTATGGAATATTTTAGAATGGTTAAAACGCTGTATGACAAACAAATTTATGAATTATAGCAATACAAATTTTAATGAAAATTGTGAAACGTTTTTACAATATCTACTATTCTCTCTCTCTCTCTCTCTCTCTCTCTATATATATATATATATATCTTGTTCAAATTTTCAATCGTTTATAAAATACTTTCTAATCATCCATTCAAAGTAGGAACTGACTTAAATTTTTTACATTACTTGTTAATGTCTGAAAATGGGCTCTTTATTACAGCCTCTAAAGCTAGTGAATTATGAATCTTATGAGAGCACGAGACTCAAAATAGGGCAGAAATCTTCAGTTTTGGTTCAATATTCATGAAAGTCAATGGAAATACTTTTATATACGTATATAAATTTGTTTTGATTATGTAAAATATACCAAACTTTTAAAAACTACATTTACAACTTTTCGTTCAATAAAAACTATTGTCAGTTTTTTCATGCGTACGTAACTTTCTATCTGCAACTTAAAATAATGTTTATTATATAAAATTTCTACATGTTTTTAAAGAAAAAATAAATAATTCTTTTAAAATCAATGAAGAAATTTCAAGTGGATTCACAAGTTTTAAATATGTTATTAATAGGGAAAAATAAAATTCTGAACTTCATACAGTGCAATATTTCCTCCTGAAAATTACGCATTATACTTTTTGGGTTATGAAATTTTTAAATATAGGGTTACATTCTTAATTCCTTCCTGGGTTTCGAAGTGCTACAGTAAGAAAACTAAGACGAATGCAGCAAAAAAGAATATTTGAACGAATACGGAAACAATTCAAGTTTTATTTACATACTGTACACGTTGTAAACATATTTGCGACCCAATATTCAATCAAAATTTTCATCGCGCCACCCTTCTGCGTACAATAACAGTGTACTGAATTCAGTAATACTATACTTTGACGCAAAAGCTGCAATACGACTTTCACCTCTCAAATGCTATTGGCATATATAACGTCCAAAACGTTAATTGCTCCTGACGTATATATAAAAGTCTTTCCCAATCGATTTTTTTGTGCACTGCTGTCCATAAAATTTTTCCCGGGAAACTTTGGAATGCAAAAGGGGACCTTTACAGGTTTTGGGAAAAGAATTTATTTATTTCAGGGGGATTTTCTTATTTATTCCTTTTAGCCCCCCCCTCCCAAACGTCCCATACGAGAACCTGGGGGAAAAAACGGTGGCAGGGGGAGCGAATGGGTAACAATCGGAAAAAGATTCATTATAAATCTACAAATTTTAAAGATAATTTTTAAATTTTTTGTATACAATTTTATATTGGACAAGTCTATGGGGTAACTGGATTAAGCTTGTTCTTCCCTTAGTATTGTTAAATTAATCATAAAACACATTCAGCAGTAATGATACATTTATAAGTGTATTATGTAAATGTGTACTTTATATCTTTTATTATGTCAAAATTATTTTGCGTTTACTTTCAGTAAAAAAATTTTTTAAACTAATCTTTTTTTTTTTCGATTTTTCAATGTGCTCGCGCCCCCCTTGTAAAGTTTTCCTCCCTCTGGGGGGGGCGCCCCACAGTTTGAGAAACGCTGTTTTTCAAAATTGGAATGTATATATAATCCCAAAAAGCCCACTTCCGGCCGAATCCCCAAATGGGGTACTTTAAATTTCAGCATGCGTTATTTCCATGTTATCCGAAAACTTGATCTTTTTTATAAGACTGAGTTTCCGTACCCCCTTTACCGCGTTATGTAGCTGAACCACATGAATGCATTCCCGGTTTATATGGATGTTTTTTCAATATTATTAACTGGAATACCATCCTGTGATGACCGTTTACCGGTTCCGCGAAAGTGAGGTTGGGATTATAAAAATGATGAGACAAAATTTTATACAACTTTTTTAAAGGAACCATTACTTAAGTTCAAATTTGACACTTATTAATTAGGGGGGTCGAGCCCAAATTAAATCATATTTAAGTCAGATCACGCAATTAGATTTCTATCTCAATTATCCCAAATAATCCGTTTTTAATTACTTATATCTAATATTACCTTTTTTCCCGTCTGGTCCCTTTTACCTAGAGAATATAATCTATAACTTTTTTATTTGAAGATTCTTTATCCCAATGCAGCTAATTTTTTCCTGCCATTCTTGCCCAAGATTTCACACTGCTTTGTCACCCATTGATCAGAATGATTCCCCCTACAATCTCTGAGCCTGCTACGCTATGCTATCTATGCTATCCTTTTTATCTATTTTTGCCGCGCTATTTTTATAGTATATCTCATTTCATATTCGACCGCTTCTTTCTTGGTATTGGGTTGGAAAGGTTTTGCCATTAATCGTGGCCGTCAAGAACAAGGGGTTATTTTAAAGAAAGACCGGGGAGACGTCACAACCCCCCGAAGGAAAAACGTGATTTACTTAAGGGGTTTTCAAGCCCTTTTTAAATTACATTTCCCCAAAACTCTATTTTTAAATTTCTTCGCTTTTGAGTTTTATTTAATTTTAATCTTAAATCTTCTTTTTAACTTTTATAACCAATATCTATCTTGACTTTAATTTTCATTGAAATTTTTTAATCTTAAATTTTTAACTTTTATAATTTCCAATATCTATCTTGACTTTAATTTTCATTGCAATTTTAATCTTAAATTTTAATTTTTTAAAATTTTCCCAAAAAATTTATCTTGACTTTAATTTTCATTACTCATCTTAGAATTTTAATATTCAATTTAATTTTAAACTCATGACAATAAATTTTACTCCAATAACTAGGCCAACATTAATAATTACTGTTTAATTTGTGCCCACCTCACTTTTACAATTTTTAAAACTTAAAATATTTATACACTTAAAACTACCTATTCTGGGTGCGCAGACCCAATCTAACACTTCATATGGAGCTATTATTTTGCCCTTTCTTAAAAAGCCTGGAAACACTTTAGTTCAGATTTTCGGGGTCAGTCTCCTGAAATGAAACTATTTGAGTATCTATTTCCATAATATTAATCAATTTACATAAATTATTTATATATCACAAAAAATTTTTATCTCCATCCCTACCATCGGGTTTTCCCCAACAAAAACTCCCAAATGAGCCGCGCAGCGCCGTTATTATTATTGTTAGTGCCTTGACTACGCCGCTTTTCCCCCTGAACCAGATGCCTCATAATACGTAAAAAATACAACAACATATATATATAAATATTATACAATTACAAACATTTTTCAATAAACCATTATAACAAAAAACCCAAAAGGGGAATTTTCGCATCTCACGAAGTCATACATCGAAGTAAACAAATGTGTGAATACAAATGTTTTTCTTCAGAAAAAATTTTAACAAGTCAAAAGTTCCAAATTAAATGAACACTCATTGTAGTGTTTGACTTGGCTTATAACTTTTTAAACACCGCCCGAGACTTCCTTCTTTGCAAAATTCTTCCGACCACTTGTTGGAAGATCATAAAAATGAAACAATACAACCTGATTTTTATATTCGGTCTCCCACGTTCACATTCAACGATGAGGTGTCATCACTTTTCATTCCTTTGTTTGTACTGGAATTTCTTGTTGAAGGCTTGTAATTCCTTGTCTTCCCCTTCCTTGCCTTCCCAATTGTGTGTTCTTGGCTGGTTGTGGTTCTTCTGTTCTCCGTCGTGGCCTTAGATTATACTCTTTCAAATGGAACTTCAGTTTATTTCTCCTGCTCTTTTTATCTCTGGAAATAGTACTAGATGACATTTGTCTTTTATTTTTATTACTACCCTTTTTTTTGCCACTTCCTTTGTGGTCCACCTGTCCCCGATATACCTGATCTTTTTTTTCCTTGGTTATGTTTAAACCTTTTATTTTTATTTTCATTCCCACTGAACTAGGTAGTGATCTGACCAGTGATTTGTTTTTATGGGTCCTCTCTGTATTTTTGTATTGATTTGATTGGTTACCCATCCCTTTTGCCTCTAACCTACGTTTCACCGCAGATTTTTCTTTCCCATATTGTGACTCATTTAATCCTTGGTGTACTTTTTCCGAAGTACTAGTTTCCTGACTTGATCTTATACTATTTGGGATACCTTTTTCCTAATTCGACCTCGTCCCCATTTCCATGACGATATATTCTTATTTGATCTACGTTAACTGTTAATCTTTTCCCGATTTCCATATTACAATATTGTTAAAGTTCCTAACTTAGGACTCTATAAGGTCCTCAAATTTTGTTTAAATTTAGCACATACTTTGTTAGCAGCTGAACTTACAGGGTGTGTTTCTAATAAAACCCAATCATTTTTCCACTTTTTATTTTTTATGTCCTTCTACTGCCCATTATAATATTTTTCCCACCTTTCCTGCTTAATTTTCGTACTTAGCTCAGCTTCTTTTAAAGATTTTCTGTATATCTTGAATTTTAAATTTAGAGCCTGATATCATAACTAGTTTTGAAATGGTAAAATCAATTTTCGACCTAAAATAACTCAGCCGGTGTTTTTCCCCTGTTGTTTCATTCACCGCCGTACGAATAGCGTAAGCAAACTCACGTAAGAATTGATCCCAAGTATCATGTTGATCATTAACGTAATTTGCAACGTCAAATTATATCTCGATTAACTCTTTTCAGTCCGATTTGCTTGTGGTCGATATGCAACAGTCTTCACATGCTTTTATGTGCCTAATCTTTCACTCTAAGTGCTCAAAATCTCGGATATAAATTGGGACCATTATCACTTTCATTAATTTTATGGAGGCCCATAACGCGATATAAAGTTATCAAAAAATATCCGCTATTATACGAGATGAGGCCTTTTAAGAGGTGCAATTTCAGCCCATTTGCTGAAATGATCGGTTATTACTAAAATATAGCGGTTACGTCTTATTCTCGATATAGGATACGGGCCTAATAAATCTAACGTCACTATCTCATTCGGACAATTCGATATAATTGATTTGAATCGACCAGCTGGTAACGCGTTTTTATAGTTATTAACTTGGCACATATGGCATGTAGAGACATATTGATCAATAAATCTTTCCTCATGTACGGGAAATAACAAACGTCCCGAATTTTATGATACACGTTTTAAATCTGCCGGACGTGTCCACTTATTGGCTTGTCATGAAATTCTTTCATTATTTCATTCCTAAAGATTTTAAATGTATACACTATTTCACCTAATGACGTTGCGTTTCGCATAAAAATAACAATCCTTCAATTAAACGGAAATCGTGGGACCACTACATATCGTTGCATTAACCGAGTTATCTTCCGGGTTTTCTAAATATCTATATATATATGACCCAATTCTGGTCATTTTTCTGTTCCTCTATTACCTGTTCTCCGCGAAGTAAGTACCAAATCTTTGAGTATGGCACAATTAATTTTATCACCACTATATTATTCCCATGGTTTTCGGTAAAAGTGTAGCCACCATGTTTAACTTCATTTCTGACCCATTAGCGTGTAATTTCCCTTTATTTACCTTATTATTATCTTCAACCAGTGTATTTTTGAATTTTAACGATTTCTGATCAAAATCTAATACGATTTTTGACGCTTTTATTAAATCGATACCCAGAATACATGGGTATTCTAAATCTTTCAGCACCTGAAATGACCAATTTCTTTCGAATTGTCTGATCTTAATTTTCACCTTTGCCAATCCCCTTGTTTTGGCATTTCGCACCCTGTGCTGTTATTACCTGCCTGCGATTTTTTATTTGTTTATAGAAAAATATTTTCTATATATACCTCTTCCGATATAAAATATTTTATCTGCTCCGGTGTTCCATAAAGGCTTTCAAAAAATGTGTTATTTAATAATATAGGTAATGTGGTGGGGAAGTTCTACGGGTGCTATACATATCGGAGAAAGTCTCAATTGTCTCTTGTCGACACCTCTTGAGGTTGATCATTAACCTTTACAATATTTAATCGTCCCTTTATGTCCTATCACCCTCGATTGAAATTATCACTGAACCCCTTATTTCTACGGTCCCCTCTATTAAAATTACATCATTTCCTTGCCTATTTCGAAATGAGTAACCCCTGTTGTTGAATCTTTGATCATTATTATTAAATCTATTCCTCTCTCGAACCCTCTATTATTTTGACGGCTATTCTCGTAAAACCTATTTCTGTTATTTGGTCTACCCTCTTATTTCCGAATTCCTCCAGTTTCTACCATTAGCTTCAAAAATTAGGCATCCTATGCATTTTGACCTCGTCTTTCTACATTATGGTTCTGATAACCCCTTTGTAATTTGCAAGAATATTCTCTTCGAATTTAGCCAGGACTTCTAAAAGTTGTATCGTATTTTGTGGATTTCGACTTCCACGTAGTCCTGTACCTGTGGTTCGAGTCGAACTAAAATATGATCCACTAAGTCTGCTTGGGACATTCCTAATCCTAAAACTTCTTTCTATTTTAGTAATCTATATACAAAAATCAGTCGCATCCTGATTTCTACCCTGCTGGGATGCATAAAACTCCGACTGTAGTTCTTTTTATTTTGATCGCGGGGAAAGCTTTCGCTAATTCAGTTTTTGAGCTGCGCAAAAATCCGTGCCGTATTTGCACCAACAACGACCCAAATATCGCATACCAATCTTGAGCCCCTTCTTCCCCTGAGATGACTTTTTAAGTAAGCATTACGACAGACATTTGGACAAGTAACTGAATATTGTTATCGATGCACTCACAAATAAACTCAGCAACATTCTCCGACCCTGAAAAGTACATTTCAGGTAGAATTGTATTTCCACCTACATTACCTAACCCAGAATTAACTACGTTCGGTGCCATTGAGACATTGCCATCCTGTGATGACCATGTCTTACCGGTTCCGCGTAAGCTAGAGGTGTGGGATTATCAAAATGATGAGACATAATTTAATACAACTTTTTATTAAGAGTAACTATAATACTTAAGTTCTACTTGACACTTATTAATTAGAGTGAGAGTCGAGCCCAAATTAAAATCACGTATTTAAGTCAGATCACCAATTAGATCTTCATCTCAATTATCCTAAATAATCCTGTTATCTAATTACTTATATCTAATATTACCTTTTTCCAGTCTGGTCCCTTGACCTAGAGAATATAATCTATAACTTTATCTATGAAGATTCTTGATCCGCAATGCAGCTAATTTTTGACTGCTTATTCTGGTCCGCAAGATTTCACACTAAGCTTTGTCACGCTATTGATCAGAATGATTCCACACACTACAATCTCTGAGCTCGCTACGCTATGCTATCTATGCTATTGCTATATCTATGTTTCTGCTGCGCTATCCTTTATAGTATATCTCTACTTTACATATTCGGATCCGTTTCTCTTTCTTGGTATTGCTGGTGCGCTGTTTTGCCATTAATCGTGGGCCGGGCTCAAAGAAACATAGGAGTTATGTTAACTGTGAAAGACGAGACGTCACACCTCTCGCGGTCCGCCTTCCCGGTGTGCGTGTGTATGATTTCTATTAACGTCATTACAATTCTCTTTTTCGAAATTTCTTCCACATATTTCCATTGTCGTATCAATGGTTCTTTATTTCTATAGCCCTCGGCGTTATAGTGGCTTTTTTGAGAGTATAGAACTATTTTCCCTCCCCTCCAGATATAAGATTTATCTTCAAATTATGATTAAATGACTTATACGAAGACAATATTTATTTAGTTAAGCAAATTATAACGGAAGCACAAAAGAAAACGATTTTAATGCTAACTGTAAAAACCTTTTTACCATTTTATAATAATAGACAGTTTCTAAAATAGTAAAATGGATTGCAGATTTTTATTAGTCAATCGTTACAGACAGTTAACTTAAAAATGTTTCAGAAATGTATTTATATCCAAAATAGCTGAAATGCCCGTTCTTCGCACGGGTTAAGTTTTAAAAACATAAAAAAATCACCTATTATATAGCAATTATACTTTTTTTAGAGAGGGTAAAACCCTATATGTGAAGTAGTATAGCCAAAAAATAAAATATTTTTTTCAAATGAATGTTCACATTATAAATAATTGTAAATTAGCATGCTAAAGAGTAATATATATATATATATATATATATATATATATAGATAGATAGATAGATAGATGCGAATGAATGCAAATATGAATAAAAATTATAACAGAAAAGTGATAGCGGTAGTAAGTTTCTGCTATCGGAACTATGGGTGAAATAACCTGCAATAGATAAACCGAAAGAAAAATTAATGATGATAAACTGATTCACACTAAATGCTATCATAAGTAAGAAATATTATGAAGCCTTCAACTGGAAAAAAATTGAATTAGTATTAATGAGGTATGGGTGCAATACTATGTAAAATCTCTGTAATAAATCTAATATAGAGTATTAGATGTAATTCAATACTAAAACAAATTAATTAGTATGAACTAACATCAAAATCTACCTAAAACGGATAAAACAGGTTCCCATTGAAATAGTCAAGAACCTAACAACAGTACTATATGAAACAAATAAACAACCATGTTGCTATGAATTAATTAATGAAACAATACTTTTTGCACATTACTTATTAAAAATTATAATTTTATTGCAAAGAGCAAAACGAATGAGTACATACAATGATAAATAATTATAACGGTAAGTGAAATATATATATCATATAAGGACAGTATAACATAAAATATGCATATGATCTCCAAGAAACTATGCGAGGAAGATTATCACAGAAGCACAAGTTAAACCATGATGGCATGAGATGTGTAAATCAACACTTTCGACACTGAATTTTAAAGAAATCCAGAGGGAAATATGAGAAAATCTTTTCTAAGGTGCATCTTTTTTCAGTGCAAACATTTTTCGATCACAAATGATACAGTTTCTGGTTTGCAAGATTGTCCGAAGCAAAGTCATGACGAAAAATCTGGTCAACATTGAATTCAAAAGAAAATATGAGAATATTGTTTCAAGGTGCACCTCATTATAGTTTGAGCCAATAGCTTCTTGCTAAAAAAAATTTCTGATTTTTTTTCCATTTAAAACAAAGATGAGCTCTTATCAGTCATAGGGACCATAAGGCCAAAAACAGTGACATGCAAAAAAACATGGTATGTTCTGGTTTCTCATAAATAGGAAGCATTATCTTCACATACCAATGTGTTAATAGCAATTAGTTTGAATTTAGTGTCATTTCCTTTCTGTTATACTTTAAGCAATATTTTTCTACAATGAAGAAAACATTGAATATGCCGATGAAGGAAGAATAGCAAAAATCTTTATTTTCAACGACAGAAAATGGCAAAGATATGTAAAACATGTAACATTTATATGTAAAAATGTATACACAATGCATGTGTATATATACAATCAGCATGAAGAACAAATTGTCAGAAGAAAAATTACTTCGTTGTGCATTTAATCACATCCATATTTTTTCGAACAGATGTTTTTTTTTTTTTGGTTTTGTGAGCAAATGGACATGACATGAGAATAAAAGCAGGCGAGAAGTGAAGGTTTTTATTACTGAATGTAAAAAAAATTCTTTGATATTTGTGCATGAATAGGTAATCGTGATCTAAGATTCTGTTTAAAAAAGCCTCAAATAATTATTCAGCTGAAAAACTGACTTTTGTCTTTGTATCACGTATAACTCCCACATCACGCCATATTCGATAGTTTGTAAAAAAAAAAATGCAAGCACATATATATATTCCAGTTACTAAATATTATTCTTGGGGAGGTGACACTTGGATCACTAATTAATATTATTTTAATGTGTAAATTTTATTAAAATTACATTAAAGCTTTTTAATACTTTTAAAATTGTGTTTGCATAAAGTACGTATAACATGTTGATCTACTTTAAATATTATGTTAAAATATACTCTCCTGCGTGTGGGTGAATAGAGTTCCCTAAAAGTACTTACAGTTCTAAGGGTTCCGTGGGTCGAAAAAGTTTTAGGACCACTGGCATAGAGGATCTCTTTTGTGAACCCTAAATTCTTCCTAATAATTAGTTTTATAGGCTTTAAGAAAGGAAAACAGTTGTTTATGAGGTTATTAAACATTATTTTAATAATACCAAATTTGTTCCATCATTATTTCTCTCTCTCTTTCAAAATTAATAAATTAAATCGAGTATTAGCAGCGTCAAAGTCTTTTTTTTTTAAAAAAAAGTTGTCAAAGCTTGATAAGGAAATGCAAGCAAATATGAATTTGTATTTTTTAAATATAATGAGTTATTCACATCTAAATATTCCAATACTTATAAATGTGTAGGTTTATAAGGCTTATACGATTCTTATCCGGTTTCATTGAGAAATTCTTAATAAAAGACGAATTCAATGTATAAACTCTATCAAAAAACCTCTTTTTTTAGAGAGCTATTTTTTTTATGCAATACAGTGTAGTTGCTGAAGATAGGTACCATTGGTATTATCAAGCATAATAAGTTAAAAAAAAGAGTTAAACATTTCATTCAAGGTTTTCAGGAGTATTTAAAAAATCCGCTGAAGCTTTTCTTTTCGTTTTTTTCTCTGTAAAATCCTACACATTTAGCATTTAAACAAGTCAATAATCTTTTCATGATTTATTTATTTTTATTTAGAAGCAAATTTCAGAACATGAACTTCTTCCATCATTTTTATTTTTAAATTTATATAAGGAAATATTGCTGATAAAAAAAAATTAAAAATCGTAACATATTTTGTGGCAGTTCTTAAATTATTTATTTTAAAAATTTCAGCACAAACATTTCAACTCTAATGATCTACAGGTAATTAATTCATGAATAAGTGACATCTTGAAAAACAAGGTGGTTAAAAAAGACAACCCACAACAAACATCTCGTTTATTAATGGGCAATGTAATTAAAGAAATAATGTCGAACAAAGAGTTGAATTAGTCATTTCAATCCGATATAATTGTTGAATGTTGAGGAAGTTGCGAACAATGAATTCATTCCATATTTAAAATGATGCATCAAGTTCTCTACAGTAAAGCGGTCAAACACAAAACAAAGATCAAATTTTGCACTCAAGTTCACGAACGTTGGTCGTCCAACCCGCCCAACTCTTTCTTGCATAAAATAGACGATTGGAAGAATAACGGCCTAAGTCTACTGCAAAAGCAATTCGTGTCTAGAAAGGTACTCACGGCTTTATTTCAGATACCTTTAGACTAGAGGTTTCCAAACTTTTTTGTGTCCCTTGCTATGTTTTTCGGTTTTGTATAGACCCCTACTTACCTAATATTAAATATTTGCAAATTTATCAACTTAAATGTTTTTTGACAGCTGGTACAGCACTGCTTTCTTTAAAAGTTTTATGTTTCTAACCGTAGTTTTAGTAGTGTTTAAACTTAAGAATGAATTAAACTAAAATTTGATTTATAAATGAAATAATTGTTACATAAAGTAACTGAGCAACAAACAAATGTTTTTATAGGTTCGGATAAATCTGTTGCTTCAATAACAAATTTTCAACACATTTGGCTTTAATCTTTTAAGGTTTAACTCTAAATCTTCTCGGTAAGTTGTATCCAATATCTTTCTTATTTTCTTTCTGTTTTTATTTTGGAGATTGGCAAGCGCGCTGAAACTCCTCCTCTCTGGGAAAAGGTAATTCGGTATAAATAACAGGTATATCTTTTTAAAGCCAAAATTGCTGCGACATTCGTTTCTAAAGTTTACTTTAAGATATTCATTAGGGCTGTTAAAATCAGCTGCTTTTGTAATCAGACATTTTTTTTAATGTGACAACATGAATTCATTACCTACTGTGATATTACCATAGTCAAAGCATTCTCAAACCTAGTTTCAAAATCTGAATAAAGGTCATTTAAATGTTGAACATAGGTTAAAACGTCATTTTTCTGGTAGTGTTCGTGACAAATTGAGAAACTGTTAAAATTTGTGGTGTCCAGTTTTATATTCCTTTAGCTTGTTTTTGGTAGACACACAATAAACACTGAAATGATGGTCCTTTTTTAATAAAATTTATGCTGTCGCCTTGTAACTGTAAATTAACTCCAGTAAATTTAGTAAATAAAGCTGTTAAATATAGGTAAATCTGGTTTACACTTGATTAAATTTTCTTTTAAAATTAAGTCACGATCTGATTTAGCAATTGTAGACTCCCATTTACACCTCATAGACCCCCAAATTATTTTTTTCACTGACGTGGACCCCTTGCAGGTCATCATAGATCCCTAGGGATCCATATGAACCACTTTGGGGATCACTGCTTTATACGAAAATGAGTTGTTGCCAGGGCTATATTTGCACATTTGTGACTCTGGCCAAAGATACAAGACTGCATCTTTCCCTAAAGTGTAATTTACATAATATTCAATCAAATATTGGCAATGTTATTTGCGAAATAATACAATGCTAGAATTGAATACCAAAATTCCAAAACCTGCTAGTATTGAGTAATTTCTTCGTGACAATGACCATCGCTTAGATTATTGCTATGTGAAATTTGAGTCTGGTTGTGGCCCCTTTTTTTTTGTAAAATTTTTTTTGTACCTTTTAAGATAAAAGAATTTTAGAAGGCTTTTAGCTTAACGAATGAGTTAAAATAATTGTTCATTTGCGAGAAATTTCTAAATTTAGAAAATTTTCCATGCATTCAAGGATTACAAGTAAAAAACTTTACACTATGGCTTAGGCAAAAAAATTCTGTTTTGAATATGCTAAATCTTTTAAGAAACTTTTATACTATATAGTACATTTTTAAAGAATTTTTAACAAATTTTTCCCTTATAAAACAGTTAATGAGCGTAAAAACAGTTACAAAGCAATAATTTTGATATAATGGCATAGCAACCATCTATCTTAGTCTCTGAATGTTAAACAAAAGAAATTATGAAAAAAAAGTCATTAAAAATCACTAACCAAAAATCAGTCAAAATCTAATCACTTAAAAAGCTATTGTTTTATATTTTCAATACAATGTAATGTACATGAAATACATGTATTTAGTGTGCCTTTTTTTTAATTTTATTTTTCTTTTTGTGGTAATTTGAATTTTAAAATTAATTTTAAATTTAAGATAAAACTTAAATTATAGTGAACTGATAAAGTCAATTAAATTAAAATATTGTTGCATGGATTGTTAAAATTATAACTGAGTGATAATCTCTTGTTCCAGATTTTGATACAGAGAGATGTATTTTTAAAACATTTATTTTCAAACTCATAATTCATCCTCACATTTGAATTAACCCTGCCCACTCTAAGATATGTATTTAATTAGTTGTTTTTTGAAAAGGAACTTATTCAGCGTAAGAGAATTCAGACATGAGTATTTGTTGCAATATTCCTTCCAAAATTGTATTCTGCTCTCAGTATAGTTTTAAACTTCAAGACAGTACGATTTGTATTTTTAGGGAAGCGAGTTTTGTTTAAGAGTACTTTAAAAAGAAGAAATAGGGAAGGAAAGTTTATGAATTTTTTGGGAAAACCGAATTTGTTTCATCTAAAGCTTTGTGGATTAAAAAAAAATTTTTCCCACAATTTACGAGCGGCTAAAGTACAAGAAATTTTTACATATTTTGTTATCCCAGATTCTTACAGGACATGGAAATTTTAAGAGCTATTTGTCTAACTTTAATTTAATTGATGGCGGTATTTGTTCATGTGGTCAGGATGTTGAAACTGCGAAAACGTCTGGTTGTATTGTAACCTTTACTTTTGCAAACGAGAAAATTTTAAAAAATAAGTTGAAACGTTCCTGGGTAGTTGTTTTGTCTTTGTTATCAATTGTTCTGAAAAACCCTTTAAAGTTTTTTAAATAATTTTGCTTGTTGTATAAATTTTTAAAAAAAAGTTGTCAAAACTTCTTGATAAGGAAATGCAAGCAAATATGAATTTTGTATTTTTTTTTTAAATATAATGAGTTATTCATTATCTTACAAATGTGTAGGTTTATAAAGGCTTATACGGTCTTATCCGGTTTCATTGAGGAAGTGCTTAATAAAAGACGAATTCAATGTATATAAACTCTATCAAAAAATATGCTTTTTTAGAGAGCATTTTTTTATGCAATACAGTGTAGTTGCTGAAGATAGGTACCATTGGTATTACATCAAGCATAATAAGTTAAAAAGAGTTAAACATTTCGTCCAAAGGTTTTCAGGAGTATTTAAAAATCGCTGAAGCTTTTCTTTCGTTTTTTCTCTGTACTTTCACATTTAGCATTTAAACAAAGTCTTTTCATGATTTATTTATTTTTATTTAAATTTCAGAACATGAACTTCTTCCATCATTTTTATTTTTAAATTTATATAAGGAAATATTGCTGATAAAAAAAAATTACAAATCGTAACACATTTTGTGGCAGTTTTCTTAAATTATTTATTTAAAAATTTCAGCACACAAGCATTTCAAAACTCTAAGGATCTACAGGTAATTCATGAATAAGTGATATCTTGAAAAACAAGGTGGTTATAAAAAAGACAACCCACAACAAACATCTCGTTTATTAATGGTCAATGTAATTAAAGAAATAAAAGAAGACAACAAAGAGTTGAATTAGCCATTTCAATCCGATATAATTGTTGAATGTTGAGGAAGTTGCGAACAATATGAATTCATTCCATATTTAAAATGATGCATCAAGTTCTCTACAGTAAAGCGGTCAAGCCACAAAACAAACATCAAATTTTTGCACTAAGTTCACGGGCGTTGGTCGTGCTCATGTGCTCTTTCTTGCATAAAATAGACGATTGGGAACGGCCTAAGTCTACTGCAAAAGCCTAGGTATTTAAAACTTTTTGTCCCTTGCCATGTTTTTCGGTTTTGTGTAGACCCCTACTTACCTAATATTAAATATTTGCAACTGAAATGTTTTTTGATAGCTGGTGTAGCACTACTTTCTTTAAAAGTTTTATGTTTCTAACCGTAGTTTAGTAGAGTGTTTAAACTTAAGAAATACATGGGAATGAATTAAACTAAAATTTGATTAATAAATGAAATAATTGTGTTACATAAAGTAACTGAGCAACAAACGTTTTTATAGATTCGGATAAATCTGTTGCGTCAGTAACAAATTTTCAACACATTTGGCTTTAATCCTTTAAGATTTAACTCTAAATCTCGGTAAGTTCTATCCAATATCTTTCTTATTTTATTTCTGTTTTTATTTTGGAGATTGGCAAGCGCGCTGAAACTCCTCCTCTCTGGGAAAAGCAAGTAAAATCTTTCTTGAGATGTTCCATAATTCAGGATAAATAACAGGTATATCTTTTTAAAGCCAAAATTGCTGTGACATTCGTTTTTAGTTTACTTTAAGATATTCATTAGGGCTATTAAAATCAGTTGCTTTTGTAATCAAACATTTTTTTTAATGCGACAACATGAATTTATTACCTACTGTGATATTACCGTAGTCAAAGCATTCTCAAACCTAGTTTCAAAATCTCAATAAAGGTCATTTAAATGTTGAACATAAGTTAAAACGTCATTTTTCTGGTAGAGGTGTTCATGACAAATTAACTGTTAAATTTGTGACGCGTCAGTTTTATATTCCTTTTAGCTTTTATTTTGGTAGACACACAATAAACTCTGAAATGATGGTTCTTTTTAATAAATTTTATGCGCAATAACCTTTGTAACTGTAAATTAACCCCAGTAAATTTAGTAATAAAGCTGTTAAATAGGTAAATCTGGTTTACACTTGATTAAATTTTCTTTTAAAATTAAAGTCACGATCTGATTGAGACTATCGTAGGCTCCCATTTACGCCTCATTGACCCCCAAATTATTTTTTTCACGTACGTGGACCCCTTGCAGGTCATCATAGACCCCTAGGGGTCCATATGAATCACACGAAGTCACTGATTTATACGAAAAATGAGCTGTTGCCAGGAGCCATATTTGCGGCTGGCAGGCTCTGGCCAAGATACCGTCTGCATCTTTCCCTAAAGTGTATTTTACATAATATTCAATCAAATAATTGGCAATGTTATTTGCGAAATAATACAATGCTAGGTGATACCAAAATTCAAAACCTGCTAGTGTGAGGTAATTTCTTCGTGACAATGACCATGACCTAAATCAATGATGGCGAACCTATGACCCGTGGGTCGAACACTGACCACGAAAGCTTTTGCAACTGACCCACATGATTGCTAAGGCAGCCACTCGTTTGTTTACGGTGGTTTTTATAGATTTCTATTTATTGTTATTGGATTATTTATATTCTATTTGCAATTTTTTAGACATTGCATTGACATACATCCTGGAAGTAGCTATTTTTGACTGGACTAATGATTTCAACCTCGGCTATAAATTTTAGCTTACCGTACTGTGGAAATTTGCGATAGTTCACCCCGAACTTCCAGGACGGGGAATTTCATAACCCTAGTAGTGGGGTAGGTGTAATAAGAGAAAGTAGCACCCACGAAGAGTCGTGAAAATTTTTCCAGCTGGTGGGGAAAAGATTAAATCCTGAAACTTTTGACCAGATCAGTTCAGTCTACCATACTTATTATTATCTTAAGCAAACACAAGAGGCGGTTCTTCCAGTTACATTCTATTTTTTAATAAGAATATGATTTATAAGCTAGTTTTCCTGTTGTTTCAATATTTCGCAATCTTCTGGTATCTGTAATAGACTGAAGTAATTTGTCCCCCTCCCTCGCTCCTTTGTTCTGTTGCAGAGGTGTTTTTCTTCTTTATTATATATAATATTGTAATTGTTGTATTTTCTTGTTCATACACTGTACAGTATCATTTCCTGTCTATCTCGGTGGTCCATTTTGTACGGTATTTTCCTTATTTTATATAATTATTAATGATATTATTTAAAAATTTGTTTTTAAATTTTTTGAAATTTTGATGCATTTTCGGGAATGGAAATCAGGGTGACGTTAAGGCAGTGGCGTAACGTACACCCGCGCATTGCGGGAGGCCAGGAACTGTAGGGGGTCCAAAACTTGACTGACGCAAAATGCGTATTTGAGGCCCAAAACCTGAGTTTTTAGGGTGGTTCTAGTATTCAACGTTGCGCCTCTGCGTTAAGGGCGACAAATGGGCACAAAACGGAATATTCCGCTTAGAGCAGTGTTCGGCAAATTGCAGTTCTTCAAAATTATGCTTTTATCTACAATTAAAAATTATGTCTGCTGAAAAGAGATATTGTTTACCTTTCAAATTTATAAATATCTCTTAAAAAGTAACTTGTATTTACATGAACATTAAGAACGACTGGTGTACTGACCAGAATTTATTGTTAAATATGTATTTGATTTATCTCTTTAACGATTTCTAGTTATATATTTGTATTTAGTATTGAGAGATTCTGGTATTTCTCTTTAACGTGTCTTATTTTCTACTGTGTAAGTCAAACGTCAGCTTCCTTTTATATTGAACACTTACGTATCGCTGGTCATCGTTGGGCGCTTCAGGACGCGATGCGTCCCTCAAGTATACTTGGGTATTGGGCTCTGGATGTTGAGTGGCCTCAGCTACATAAACTGTGTGAGCTCCCCGTGGTGCCTGGATGTGCTTGGAAGGTGAGCGGGGCTAACAGTATGGAGTGGAATGATGGAGAGCAATAGGAGTATGGAACTTGGAATTCGGTTACAGTGATCAAAACCTCTTACTCGTTGCATTGGAGTCGGATAAGTTAAACTATTGAGTCGGAAGCCTGAGTGGGTCGCATGGAAATTAAAATAAGAGGAGTAAAGCTCAGTTAGCTATTGAGGGGTCATTCCCACACGGGAATGACCAAAGGGTATGTCAGGGAGGGTTATAGAGGTCAGAAGTATCCTTCTGGGCCTTTTTCTTGAATTTATCATAGTTCTCTAATTTATTATATTTGCGTTATTAATATTAGGTAGGTTATTGAAGAAATTTTTAGCAAGTTTTGCATATAAGATTTAAAGTTAAAAGTTTAAGTGAATTATAAATATTTTTATTTCGGTATATATATATGCAAGTATGGCTTATTGATCTGATTAAAGAATTTTGAGCACAATCTAAAATTTTAATATTAGAATTAGCTGCAAGACGGCTGTATTATATTGAACCTTGAAGGGTTCAAGGCCTTAAATCGTGAAATTTGATCTTCTGTAACTTTCTCCCCATCTCGGATTGGGGGCTCTACGGACATTCCTCCCACTGTAACGTCGTATCTAACAACTGGGGTCGGCGTCTTTTGTGGACACGACCTTCACGCAGCGCTGGGACTAGGGGGCGGTCTCGCCACCTCTTTTGACCCCCGAAGAATTGGACCAACAAACACACTTGCATCTTACAGCTACAGATAAAAGGTTGAGGCGTGGCTGACCTCGCAACGCCTTTTGTGACCCCCGAGGAGTCGAAACTCGCTGACCGGAGAATGAGAGAGAGATGCTTTGAACTTACTCGGGAGCGGTGGCCGGATTCCTCCTCTCTGAAATATTGGTTTCTAACAATCTTTTAAATAGTTTAATAACTTCAATGTATAATTCTGTAAGCATATTCTAGTTGTGACGCAAATAAATTCAATATTTAAATTAACCAAGATAACGCTGCCGTTATTTCTTCAAACGTTACACCACCCATAGAATGTCCGCTAACCTGAGGGGAACACAGGTTTCTGGAAGGTAGCGAGAGCCACAGCTGTTTTATTTTACTGCGTGAGTATAGTTACTTGAAGTTAAAACAACATGATCTCTACCATCAACACAGTCGCTTTCAAAGAAATTGGCCTGTAAAAAAAGCTCATTTGATTTAGCCTGTTTAAAATAACAACAGGTCATCATGTTTTAATTTTAAATTATTTTTTATTTTTGAAAGACTTAAAATGACGTACAAATATACAGAGACTTTCGGTATTTCTCCGAAAAATTTAAAGTTGGTACCGGTCTCTTTTGAATATGGAATTTTTGGGTTTCCCCTATAAAGTGACCCCCTGAAAAAAAGTTTCAAACATAAAATATAAAATAAGAAATAAAGTTTTTTTTGAAAAAAAGACAAAAGCGTTTTTCCTTTTTTAAAAAAATCAAATATATTGTTTTTAAAATCAATAAAAATGAAAAAGAACAAAGGGGGAAAAAAGTTACACATCCCTTAATGGGGCCCTCGATTTAATAAAAAATTTAAATAATAATCTTTTAAATATGTATTTATGCATAAATTAATTGTGTTTTTTTTCATAAGTGAAAAATTTTTTTTACTGAAAGGACTACTGATTTAAAAAAAAAAACGAAGTTATTCTAATTTCAATGACAAATTTGTACGTATCCATGTTAACAGAAATGGGTTTAAAATTTTTTTTTTGTTTTCGAAAAATTGTTGACGCAAATTTTTTTGTTAGAAAAACTTCCCTTGGGAACAATCTTCATTGTTCCCGAATTTAAAAAAAAAAAAAATTTGGGTTTATTTGTCTTGTTTATTGCAAATTTTTTTTTCATTTTTTTGAACATCATGTTAAATCAATATGACAGAATTGGGTTTTTGATTCTTTTATTTCCCCTTTTTTTTGTTTTGTTTACATTAGGAAGGAAATTTTGTAAACTATTTTAAATATATTTTTTTAAATACATGGTTTTCGGATTTTAATTAGGGCAGAATTGATTGATTCTAATTAAACAAAATGGGAGTTATTTCAATGTTTTTTTTTTTTGAAAGAAAGATAAATTTGTTTATTTTAGATTAAAAATATATTTCCAAATGAGATTATAACATGTGTTTATATTTAAATATTATGATAAATGTTTCGAAATTATACTTTTGAGGAAGCTAAAAGATAGAATTTTATTTGACTGAAACATAATGTATTTTTGTTATTTTTTTAAAATTATTGTAATCTTTTTTTGGTTTTTTTATTAGTGTTAATTTTAGTGATTATAAAGATTTTTAAATTTTCCCTAGTGTTGTATTAATAAGATTAAATTGGAAAGTATTTTTTTTTTGTGGGAGTTGTATAAGTAGAACATTTTTTTAGATTAAAAATTATGTAAATTCATTCTATATTTTGTGCGTGCTGTTCATAGATGTATATGTGGATTTGTTGAAAATAGTTTTTCCTTTTTACAGGCGTGTATATTTATGAACAATTTCTACATTTTTTAATAATATTTTTTTCTTTTGGGGAGAGGTGGGCATTTTTCATTTTGTCCTGGGGCAAACTGTTAGAGCCGGTCCTGGCATCCTTACCCAATGGCCCTTAGTGGCATCCCTTTCGAAAGTATTTAAAAGAAAAGTAGAACGTCGTTTATCTGAATCAATTGGGACCGGACTCCGTTCGGATAACCGAATGCAATCCATGCAGTATATGAAACCGGACACTATATGAATATTAATCATCACATGCAGGAAACGTGCTTGAAGAACAAGCGAAATAGGTACAAAATGTAGCAATTTTACTTTTATTATGGAAAATCATCACTTATTTTTCGCCGTTCACAACTCAACAAAAGAGCATGTATACACCCCCACATTTGGAAACAAACTGACCTAATATTCCGCGCAGATGTTAACCAAATCACACAACTGAAATTTCCCAAATATCCCTGACCTTGGGTTTTCCCGTCACTTTTGGCCTCACGCGAAACAACTGTAGAGTATTGCACTGTTCGAAAACGGCTGATTTGACGGCTGATTTTGTGAAGAGGTACCTAGACTGCGTCAGCAGTCTTCAACCCTCTATCTGGTTATTCAATGTTCATGGTGTTGCAGCTTTGGTTGGGAGAGGAGGGCGTGACTTCAGGAGTGGAGAACCAATGAGAGAGGTGCTGTGGAGGTGGGCTTTGATTGGAGGTTGAAGTGAGCTTTTTTAAAATGCACTAGCTTTGACTTCAAGAAATTTTTCTATAATTTTAGTTTTATTTTAAAGACAACTATTAAAGAAATAATTAGGAGGGAATTTAAAGGTTAAAAATAATATGAGATTAAACTTTATCCATGAGAGCTTCTGCAGTAGGCAGGTTTTTCTTCTCCAATTTGCATTTTAAATTTAGAGAGAAGTTTTGGGGAATTTTGGGTTTTTTTCTTTTTTGGGTTTTGAAAGACAAAAAATTTCCAAACTTGTATTAACAGAGGTATCATTTTTTCAAAGGGAAACCCCGGGAATCTTCTTTCTGTTATCATTTTATTTTCATTTTTAAAGGGGGGTTTACGGGGGATTTCTCCACAAACAATGTTAGCAAAAGAAATTTTTTAATCCATTTATGGGAAATTTTTTTTTTTTCATTGGATCAACAAAGGGGGCCCCTTTTTTTTGGTTGGGAAATTTGGGGGAATTTTTTATAACATGCCGAATGACCGTAGCCCCGAAAATTTAAAAAAGGGTTTTCCTGTCTTTCTTTGATTTGGATTTTTCGTAGTTGCGCTTTACCGCATTTTAAACACGGGATGGCAGTTCGCGGAAAGAAAAAGTTATTACAGTTAAAACATTGATTTTTTAGAGGTAACCCAAAACCCCTTTATTTGAATCCTAATTTTGTTAAATCAAAAATTTTATTATTGGCGTTTCGGGAAAAGGGGAAGAAAATAGGGAAAGGGGTTTTTTTTGTTTTTTTTTCGAGATAAGCTGGGTACAGCTTTCAAAAAAAACCTTCTTCTACTAAATCGTTTGTATATCTTCTTTTTTTGAAAACCCCGAGCCCTTTTTAACAGTTTTTTATCGGTTTGTCAGGTTTATTTCATATAGAAGAATTTTATCCGCTTTCAAAAGGGGATAAGAGTCTGGTTCTTCAAAATCATTTGTGAAAATTTTAATCACATCCCCGGCAGTTCTATTGGAATTTTGGGAATTTTTCGTTTTTTTAATTTGATCGCGGAAATTCTTTTGTTTTTAAGCATGACGGGTGGGGAAGGTGAGGGAGTAATACATCAGAAGTTCATTATTGTTATCGGGAGTGGATGTTTAAATCCTGTTCTAAGTCCGAGAAATTATTTCCTCTATGGGATCCTGGTTAGTGATTTGAAACGGGCCTGGCTGTCTTTTTAGGGAAAAATAAACTTTCCGTGGATTCTTTGCTTTTTTTTTGCGCTTTTTAATAACTTTTTTTTTTTAACTTTTTCACTGGTTTTTCATCCGAAATGGGATCGTTAGGGGAAATTTAAATTTTTCCAACTACCAAGGTAGTGGGAATTTTATGCCCGCAATCAGTTCTAGTGCATGGGGAGGGTTTTAAGCCACTTACCATTTTCCTTTTTTTAAACCATGGCTTGGGTGTCATCCGGTAGATTTCGGAGAAGGAATTCCTATAGGTGAACTTGCAGGGTTTTACGAGA
This sequence comes from Trichonephila inaurata madagascariensis, assembly GCA_019973955.1. Taxonomy (NCBI): domain Eukaryota; kingdom Metazoa; phylum Arthropoda; class Arachnida; order Araneae; family Nephilidae; genus Trichonephila; species Trichonephila inaurata. Next base: position 113,363 of record BMAV01008579.1, read on the forward strand.
AGGGTTGGAAGGGCTGAGATACCAGTACGTTCCTGCTTTTCGCAGGCAGAATTTGCCATGGCGAAAAATCCAAATTTCCGCTATAATCACCAATCGCGATCCAAACGCGGAGCCAATCAATCGTGGTTTCCATACTGTTCGAAAACGTATTCATATGCAGCATGTAGTTTACAAAAAAAAAAAAAAATGGTCCAATTTAGCCCGGGTAATAAAAGTTCGGGTAAAAAGTTCTACTGTGATTTTATTAGTGTATTCCTGTTTTAAACATTGCAAAACCATGAAAGAATCATGAATTAAATGAACTTTTTCAGCAAATATCAATTATAGGATGTTATGTAAAAAGTGTCAGAGCCACCGCTCATACGTGAAAGCCCTCGAATAATGCTGGGCAAAAAAAGGGCTGTGCGAGAATTGGGAAAAAGTTTAATGATTATTTATTAGTGGGGAACGTTTATAGACTGGGATTCCCAGACGACATAAGGAGAAATTTCAACAAAATTTAAATGGATTTTTAAAGGGGGGGAGGATTATTGGCTTCGAAAAGGGAAAAATTTTTCCCCTTTGCGCAATAGGGGGGGGGCCCCCTTTGGGTTTGTAGGGGAAACCCGCCCCCAAAAAAAAAAGGGGTTTTTGGAGCAGGAACCCACGGCACCAACAATTTCCGAAAAACCCTTTGGCCCGGGTTGGGCCCCCCTTGGGGGCCGTCAGGTGCAATGTTTGAATTCCCATTTGTTCCGGGGTTTTGGCGGCAAATGCCTTTAACGGCCCCCCCTTTTTTTCCGGGAAAAGTTGGGCCCGTTCCCCCTACAAAACCCGGCAAGGGGGATTGGGCGGCTTCGTTAATTTTTCGTAAACCGTTTTTGGGGAACCGTGGATTCTAAGACCCCCTAAAAGGGATCCCCTTTCCCGGGCAAACCCGCAAGGGGGCCCCTAAATGGGTTATGGCTTGGGGTGCAATTTTTGATTGGCACCAAATTTGTTTTTGGGGGGGTAATAAAAAGGCTTCAATTTGGGAAAGGCCCCCTTTTTTAAAGGCACCCGGGCTTAATTTTTCACCCCCCTTTTGAAAAAAAACTTTTCAGCCCGCCCCCAACCTAATTTTTTTTACCTGCTTATTCGCCGGATATGTGCCTATTGAGCAAGTGGGGGGTTTTGGGTTGGGTCGGCGTCTCGCTTCGTGACCCGGCTTTTGCAGTTTCCCAAAAGAGAGTTTTGCCGCATTTTAAGCAATATGGAATTCTCCCCAAGCAGACATTCAAAATCTGTTTGACCCCCCATGCATTGTCATAAAAGCAGCACATTGCACCCTTGGGGGCTACACCAAATCCCGGATTTGGGACACATTAATATTTTTTTTTTGCTTTAAAAATTAAATGTCATTTATTAGAACTAATACAAGTCTTTTGGCTTTAAATTTTTTCTTTAATTTGATCATCCCTTCTGGGTTGCATTTTTGCAGCAGGTTTATTAGGTATGTTAATACAATTTTTTTCGTCCGGGGGTTTTACCCTTTAGGTATCGGCCGCCCCGTGCAAACCCCCCAAATTCCCCCCACCTAGAGAACCTTTTTATATTTTGACTAATAATTTTAACGTTTTACGTTAAAAAAATTTTACTTATATAGGAATAAAAAAATAAAAAACGTTAATAATAACTCAAATAAAATTTGAAGTGCAGAACTTCATTTTTTTGGGGAGGTAATGAGTTATAATAGCCACAAAATGCTTTAACAAAAATAATAAACTCTCTAACAAAAAATATAATCTTTTTTTAAATAAAAATAACATTTTATAATTATAAATGCAAAAAAAAAAAATTTTACTCAAAAAAAACAATCTAATAAAAAAAAAATAATTTTAAGGCACAAATCTCGTGAAAAGAAAAAATATATAAACCCCTCCTACTAAGACTAAGTAATAAACTATACCGTAAAAAACCGGTGTATAAACGCAATTTTAGCTCAAAAAATTTAACGGTTTAAAATTATACGCCGGGTTAAAATGAGAGCTTTTAAAAAAAAGCAAATTAGATGAGCTAGAAAAAAATAAGACTTTACATATATCGAAATAATGTTTCGGGGAAAAAAATAAAAAATTCCCTTCTTAAAGGGTTGTAATTTGAAAGTACACTATTTTTTCTAAATCTTGGGAAAAATATTTCCCAATAAAGGACTTAAAAAAACAAGATCATTGCGTACATGTTTCCCCGGTTTTTTCGTAAAACGGGTGTGCGTGTTTTAAGGCGAATATGTAGAACCAGATTTTACAGTAACTATAAAAAAAACTTTTCTGGCTTTCTGAGAAGCAAATTTGTTAATAGTTTCGGTTAAATCAGTTTTTCGAATTTCGGATTCAATTGAGACTATGGCCAAATCTGAAAGCCTTTTTGTGCCAAATTTTTTCTCAAGTAATTTGTAATGATTTTAATTTACTGAAACTTTTTTCATCGGAAGCTACAGAAACAGGTTGGGTTTAAAAAAAATTTTAATGCTAAAAAGGAAACGGGGGAAAACGGGGAATAAGATCTTTTTTTCAAGATAATTTCAATATCTCAGTTGGCTGTTTTACCGGGAAAAAATATGTTTGAATGAAGTTATTTCATTAAAGAGCTATATACCGTCTATATCTTATTTTGGAATTTCTTTTTATTTTCTCTTATTTTTCCCCAAATAGGTTTTTTTTTTAAAAATTTCATCTGAAAGTGGATGTACCGTTGCCCCTTTTTCCTATACATATAAAACATGTTTTTTAACTGTGTCTCCCTTTCTAAATCTGGACGATTTGGGAGGAACCCCCTTTTTTGCGTTATACCTTCATCATTTGGTTTTTCCCCTCATCATAATCAGGGACAGAATTTTTCCTCCAAAGTACTGTTGTACTATATCCTGTTAAATACTGTATCTATTAAATTACTTAAATATAAATTTCTTCACTAATTTCAAAATACGCCGTAGTATAAGGAAGTTTTAAAAACGTGCTCATGCTTTTTTAGAACTGTAACGGCGATTCACGTGCAAGGTATGACATACCCGAAGGGTGGTACCCAAAAGATATATATTTAGAATTCCCACAAGCCAAGCCCCCTCAAAGATATGACCTTAAAAATCGAGATAGATTTTTTTAATTTTTATAATTAATTATACATAATTAATTTTTAGTTTTATTTAAAAATTTTTTAAATTTCTAGGTAAAAGATTTTAATCAAAAGGTATCGGAAATCACCTTAAAATAGCAAAAATACAAAAGAAAAAAAATTTGTGCTTCCCAAATTCAATCTTTCAAATAATGGTTCTCTTTTGCAGTCTTAGAGTATATTAGAAAATTATGTTTTATTTCCCTGTTACCCCCAATAAAAAGAACAAAAAATGTGTGTGCATCTTTTAAATAAACTTTTTAAATACTTTTTTTCTTTGAAAAAATTTTTTTACATTTTGAAGCAAAATTTAAAATTTAAACATTTCGAAATTATAGATTGTCTCATTTATTACGAAACAAAATTATCGTAGTACGTTATGATTACAAACAAAATCATTAAAATAAATATAACTATGTTTTATTTCAATTTCGCGCTATTCTTAGGATCCTTTAAAGTATGGTAAATAATTAATGAATGCACTCAAAGGCTCATTAGTGTTTTGTATTTTAAATGGGCTACTACCGTTTTCATAAGTGAATAAAGGGAATTATTTTTATACATGACGAAATAAGCATTTGCGCAATTTCGGCCATGGCCTACTGCATTGAAAATGTTTGAAATTTGCATTTTGTTAAAGCTTCACGAAAACATACACTTAAATCTTAATCCAACATGAAACATGCAGAGCGTGACAGTTATTTACTCTTATATAAATAAATAAAATAGTTATAACAGCATAAATGCAACAAAAATATTTTTCTCTCTCTTTATCTTACGCAATGATTAAAATATCTGGGCATTAAATCTTTCCAAAATCAAAGAATTTTTGAAAGTGCAAATATAGTTACCTTTTTGTTGTTTAACCGTTTTTTGCAGTGGCGTAACATGGAAAATAATTGAGGACTCCGCAAGGTCAGATTTGGGGCCCAAGCCGGATATATATATATATACAAAAGAATTGCACAAAACCATAAACGCAAATTTACTTGCCTTTACACATCACTTAAAAATATTTAAATATTAAACATAACTGAATATAAAATCAACCTGTGTCTGAGTAAACAAAAGTAAATAACGTTTAACATTAGAGGTATTTATAGTATTTAAAAATGGAAAATTTAACAACAGTCGACTGATAACCTGGTAACTCGTTTATGAATCCCAGGATGAGCTTGACCTTAAGTTCGAAAAATTCTAGCATAAATTGTCAAAAAGTCAGACACAACTACTGTTACTAATAAGAAAGCATGGACACAAAAAGAATGCGCTCACTTAGTACCACTCAGGTTGATTCTAAAAGTAACTAGTTCCGTTGGGTTGTTCACTGACACACACTACTAGCAATATACAGCACTACATTTAAGAAGTATATCACAAAAAAAGCGATTGACGTCTCACATTTTTCTTAGAAAAGTCGGTTATTAATTCATCCAATTCAATTTTTCTTGCTTCTTGTTGTTTACAGACATAATTTGATTTGAAAATTCACTTGATAGGTCGAGGCTATATACTTTTTGAAGATTACTGTCATTACATTATGTAAGAGATCATTTGTAGTGCTTATACAATATTTTTGGGAGAAAGAAAACTGAATGATTTGTGAAGTGCATTGAATATAAAAATATATATGTTCTAAAAACAATTTTGTGAAACCTTTCCCATTATGCTTTATTTGATTGAATACTCATAAATCTACGGAAATTTCTGTGGGCATATGGGGTTTCTAAATCATAAATCTAGACCATGTATTCATTTAAAATGTTCTCTGTGCGTTTTCAAGTATCGCAATACTACTTTTCATGAAAAAAGCATAAGCAGATGTACGTTATTTACGAGTTCGCTAAATCAAAATGAAATACATGTGTGTGTGGGGGGGGAGCTAAAGACACCAATAAGTTACTTTGCTACTTCAGTAAAAAGTAACATATCTTTTTTTCTCCCTACCACTAACATGAAGTATACTAAAAAAACAGTGATGAATTTTTTTTATCTTTCTAGCATTTTATCCAATTTTCCGTCTGACTTTCTTTTTATCTCTTAATAATTTAGGTTTGAAAAGAAAATCCACTAAAGAAAAGTATCTCTTTCGTCGCGGGGATTACAGCAAATTAAAATGTTTTTTGATTTGGTTATTGGATCTAAGATATCTAAGAAGCGATCAAAGTTTTGATTTTGAATGATGTTAGATCGCCAATTTGAAAATCGCTTAAAATTGGATTAAAAAAAATGTAAAGCTAATTTTGTGAAATTCTACGTTAATGGCGTCAGTCTAGCTTTACATTGCGGGGGTGTACGTTCACGCCACTGCGTTTTTGTTATTCCGATTTTTGTCTTGTCTAAAGAAATTAGTTCGAGTCAAATTGACGCAAAATTTCCTCAGTTTTTCTTCGAAAAGGGTCTTCTTTCTCTGAGGTCATTCTGCCCCCATTCTTTTCATTCGTCCTGAAGCATGTCATAAATCTTGATCATTGTCTTTCATCGCACTTTTTGTCCGATGTGTCGAAATTCTTCTTTAACGCCCCTCCCCTTCCCCATGGGACCAGCGTTGATAACTCATGAATACTCGTTAAAAAATAATTAACTATATAGATTTGGAGGGTGACGAAGAAGACTTCTGCTTGCGCTTATGGGCCAGATCTTTCTCTCGGAACGGGAAGCAGATCCTTGTTACGATGAATGCACATTCGGTCTTTTGGTTGTTACAAGAAATAAAAAGAACCGGGATAAATAAAATCTAACATTCTCTTTCACTGGACCACTTCAAAAAATTCAACACAGCGAAGCCTTCATTGGCAACTTCTTAGTGCGACGTTTATTTCAGTCAATCAATCAACAGACGAAGGGGGTATTTTCATTTACAAACAAATAACATTCTGCATGTATTTTTCCCTTCCTAAGTGTTATCTGTATTTCACTTCAAACGATCTTTTTGTCGAACCGCTTTTACCAGATAGAAGTTTCCTACTTTCTCCTTATTTTCTCATTATTTTTGGTAACTTGACTAGCTTTTTGAACTTTTTTTTATATAGTGGGTTACTAATGTCAGAATTCACACGGAAGAATTTATATCGTTTGGAGCCATTGACATACTATTTTATAAACGTAGAAATGAACTCTTAATATGACTATTAATAACATTTTACGACTGTTGCCCACACGTCCGGGGCCCTGTAGCTAGGGGGGCCCGTATCTGATACTGGCCCCCTGATACCAAGGCAGGCTACACCCCTGAAGAGAGGAATGTTCCTCAGGGAATTTGAAATCCATTCTTATTTTCTCCGAACTTAAAGTTATGCTATCAGGAAATCGGGACTTATTTTTGATTTTCAATAACTGTTTAAAAATTTAGCATATTTATTCAACTTATAAATCTTATTTGAAATTCACAAAAAATTTTGCTCGATCGAAGAATTATGGGTGGCTCGCCCCGCCCTTTTCGACCTCCCTCGTGCGGTGCACACGCTGCACACCTGCTAGGATCGGTGATGAATTCGTCTCCAATTATTGTATTCTAAATATAAATATTTTTAATTGTGGCCCTGTATGCTAATAGTCGGGCGGTTAAGAGTAAAAACCAACCATACAAGTGTTGAGGCCATATCAAGATGAATGGTTTGATAAATATGGCGTGATCGAAAGAATACAATGGTTATATGTGTAATTTGTAATGAAAAAGTGACTTCACGTACATATAATGTAAAAAGACATTTTGAAACGTTGCATGCTAATCTCGGTATGTCAACAGAAGAAGAAAGAAAAACGTATTTTTTACAAAAGAAAAAGGAGAATTTTTCTCAAAGCAGTGTCTTAAAAAGTTTTTTTATTCCAAAAAAATAACATTATATCTGCTAGTTTCCAAGTTGCCTATTGCATTGCTCGCTACGTGAAACCTCTTTCAGAAGGAGAATTTGTAAAAAAGCATTTTTAGAATGTAGTCGTACACTGTTTGCTGATTTGAAAGAAAAAGACTTGATTATAAAGCGTATAAATGAGTTACCTGTAAGTCGCAATATAATTAAGGATGGTGTAATAGAATTAGAAAAAAAATATTTGTTTACAAATACATAACGACTTAAATTCTGCAGAAATGTATTCAACTGCTTTAGATGAGAGCAATGATGTAAATGGCTATGCACAATTAGCAGTTTTTGCTCGGTATAAGTATGGAAATATAATGAAAGAAGAGTTAATAAAACTAATAACGTTGAAAGGAAGGTGAACCGATCTTGATATTTTTAAAGAATTTGATATTGCATTTAAAGAAATGAATATTGACCTTAGGAAAATAGTTTCTGTAACAACAGACGGTGCGCCTGGCATGGTTGGGAAAAACATTGGATTTATTCAGTATCTTAAGCAAAATATTTCGCATTCTCTGATTGAATTTCATTGCATAATACACCAGAAAGTTTTATATGCGAATGTGTAATGTCAGTTGTAATTAAAATAATCAATTTTATAAACGGCAATTTGCACAATTTTTAGAAGAAATCGAATGCCAATATTCAGGGATTTTGACATACAACCACGTACGATGGCTTAGCTCTGGTCAAGTCCTTAATCGCTTTGTAACGTTATTAGAAGAAATTAAGCTATTTTTAATTCAAAAAGACAATAGTTTCGATGAATTATCCAATATACATTGGTTAAATAATTTAATGTTTTTATGCGACATCACTCAGCATTTTAATGAACTGAATAAAAACTTCAAGGGCCTGGATTAATGGATTAATCATTTTAACGACGTTTGAAAATATTAAAATATTTATGACAAAACTTGACATTTTTATTAAGGATTTGGAAATGAAAATCATGAAATATTTTCCTCAATTACAAAAACATTTTCAAACACAATGATTTTTAAGAAAACTCCCGTTGACATCAAGAACTATGCAATTAAAAATATATAATAATTATGCATGAAATAAAAACACACTTTTGAGGACGGATTCAGAAATCAATTTAAAGTAAGGAAAATACATTTCATTTTCTTTTATATCCATACAAACAAGAATTTGAAACAATGGGTTAATCGAATTTATGTGTGGGAATCGATAATTTAGAAGTGAATTAGTTGAATTTCGAAGCAGCGTAGTGTGGAAAACAAAATTTGAAGACTTGATTTCTGAAGTAGAAGCAAAACATGTGAAGAAGTAGTAATGCAGATAATACTGATCCCTGATGAAAATATTACGCATATTTAACTTATGGGATTCTTTACCAAATAATTTCATATCAGTAAACTAGCTAATGGTCTTTTAACGTGTTTGGATTCCACATATTCGTGTAAAATTGTTTTTCTTCAATGAACTTTGTAAAATCTTCTAATAGAAATAGACTTGACAGAATTAACTGCGAAATGCGTTAAGCTAATGTACATACGAAAATATGAATCTAATATCAAAAACTATCTGAAAAAAAACAGCAACAGATTTCTCATTAAATATTTTATAATCAATTTTGTTATATATATATATGTATATAGTACATATATAATAATATATATATATATATATGTAAATATATAATAATAGTACATATATAATAATAAATAATATTTCTTAATATTAATTTCATTCATTGCATTAAGGTATCCGACTACGTTCGGAACCGTGATTTTAAAAAGGCGCATAAAGGGAAATCTTACATGATATTTAGTGTCACTTAGATTAGAATACATGTATAAAATTGTTTTAAGGACATTTTGACAAAAAAAAAACTATTTAAATACAATATTTCGGCAAAAAATTAACTTAGAATAACCGTTTTTCAAAGTGTTCTCCTTTTGTGAAAAATGCTTCTATTATAATAATATCTTGCCTGTATATAGCTCAGACTTCTATACAGAGGCTCAACTATGATTTTTGAAAAATTCACATTATTTTCAGAGTTACAACCATTTGAAATAATTATCAGCGTTTTTTTCTTAAAATTTCTCCCCTCTGTTGTCGTAAAACATGGATAAACCCACTTCTAAGTTATATATTTCAAAAATTCTAGTTGAGCCTCTGTACAGAGGTCTGGGCTATATACTGGCAAAATACTATTATAATAGAAGCATTTTTCACAAAAGGAAAATATTTTGAAAATTGATCATTCTATGTTATTTTTTGTCAAAATATTGTACTTAAATCATTTTTTATTGTAATACTATTCTTAAAACAATTTTATATAGATATTCTAATCTAAGTGACACAAAAAACCATAAATATTATCCATTTATACGCTTTTGCAAAATCACGGTTCCGAACGTAGTCGGATACCTTAATTGTATGTAATTTTTGTTACTTCTTGTTCATTCAAACACTCTTACTGCCATTTGAACCAAACACTTAAGAATTTTTAACCCCACTAAAAATTTTTTAATCGTTAAACCACGCCCATTTTTACCCGTTAAACCAATTGAATTTTAAAGATGTTTTGTTTTAAAAATACTGAGTTAAAATTTTTTTAACTTAACTCTGATTCAAATGGTCATCAGTGACCCACGAGCTTGTGCTGAAAAAAATATGAACAAAATTTGACCCACGTCTCAAAAAGGTTCGCCATCCCTGGCCTAGATTATTCCTATGTGAAATTTGAGTCTGGTTGTGGCTCTCCCTGTTTCTTTTGTATAACTTTTTGTACATTTTTAAGATAAAAGAAATTTTAGAAGGCTTTTGGCTTAACGAATGAGTTGAAATAATTGTACATTTGCGAGAAATTTCTAAATTTAGAAAATTTTTTCCAAACATACAAGGATTATGAGTGAAAACTTACCCTATGGCTTAGGCAAAAAAAATTTCTGTTTTGAATATGCTAAATCTTTTTAAGTACATTTTTTTAAAAAAAAAACTTTAAACAAATATTTCCTTAAAAAACAGTTAATGAGCGTAGAAACAGTTACAAAGCGATAATTTTGATATAATGGCATAGCAACCATCTATCTTAGTCTCTGAATGTTAAACAAAAGAAATTTATGAACAAAAAGTCATTAAAAATCACTACCCAAAAATCAGTCAAAATCTAATCACTTAAAAAAGCTATTATTTTATATTTTGAATACAATGTAATGTACATGAAATACATGCATTTAGTGTGCCTTTTTTCTATTTTATGTGTTCTGTTGGTAATTTGAATTCTTAAAACTAATTTTTAAATTTAAGATAAAACTTAAAATTATTGTGAATTGATAAAGTCAATTAAATTAAAGTATTGTTGCATGGATTGTTAAAATTATAATTGAGTGATAATCTCTTGTTCCAGATTTTGATACAGAGAGATGTATTTCTTAAAACATTTATTTTCATACTCATAATTCATCCTCACATTTAAATTAACTCCGCCCACTTAGATATGTATTTAATTAGTTGCTTTGTGAAAAAGTACTTATTCAGTGTAAGAGAATTCAGTCATAAGTATTTGTTGCCAATATTCCTTCAAAAAAAAATTGTATTCTGCTCAGTATAGTATAAACTTCAAGACAGTATAGTCCTAAGATTTGTATTTCTTAGGGAAGCTGGTTTTGTTTAAGAATACTTAGGATACTCTTAAAAGAAGAAATATGAAAAGAACGTTTATGACATTTTGGAATACCGAATTCTTGGCTTCACCTAAAGCTTCGTGAATTAAAAATTTTTTTCCGACAATTTACGGGGGCTAAAATACAAGAAATTCTTTACTTATTTTAAGTTATCCCAGATTCTTACAGGACATGGAAATTTTAAGAGCTATTTGTCTAACTTTAATTTAATTGATGGCGGTATTTGTTCATGGGTCAGGATGTTAAACGCGAAAACGCTGGTTGTATTGTAACCTTTTACTTTTGAAACGAAAATTTTAAAATGTTTAAAACCCGGGGCATTTGTTTTTTTTGTGGTCAATTGTTCTAAAAAACCTTAACTTTAAGTAATTTTTTTGTTGTATAAATTTTAAAATTTTTATAAATACTTCCTTCCTGCTTTATATTTTTTTCCCCCCTTTTTTATTTTATTTTATAAAATCATTTTTTTTTAATTTAAATTAGATAATGCCATTCCACTTACATCTGTGAAAAACCCTTTTTTTGCAATATGAAGCATGAGGAGTTTTGCAAATAAATTAATTTAAGAAAAATTTAATATACTATAATTCATGAAAAGTCACTACAATAATAAACTTTCTTTCAATTGATAAAAATTAAAATTGTCAAATTTTTAATTTATGCATCATTTTTTTTTTTGGTCTAAAATAATATCAAAAATTTAAAAAAATTTTTTGGGGGGTATACCATTGCATGAAAAATTGGAAAAAAAACCGGCTTTTAAAAAATTTGAGCAGATAAAAAGATTTGAATTAAAATACACAAAAAACAGTATATTTTTAAATAAACTTTAAAGTATAACAAGTAAAACTAAAAATTTTAAGTTCCTGGGATTTAAAAAGTTTAATGAAATTTTAAAAATAATAATAAAAACAATTTTTTACATAACATAAAACTTTAAAAAAAGTATTTAAAGAGAAAAAACTTTAAATATCATTAAATGCCAAAAAAATTTTTTTTACAAGAAATTATCTTACGATATTTTAAAAATCATATTCAAACAGGGATGGCAATTTTTTAAAACGGGGGTCAAATTTTGTTCTATTTTTCAGTACAACTCTTGGGGCACTGATGACCATTTGAACGAGTTGAAAAAATTTTTTTAAACCGTATTTTTAAAAAAAATCTTTAAAATTTAATTTTTTAAAGGGTAAAATGGGCGTGGTTTTAAAGATTAAAAAATTTTTGGGGGTTTTAAAAAAATTTTTGGTTCAAATGGCAGTAAGTGTTTTTAATGAACAAGAAGTAACAAAATTAAAACAATTAAAATATCCGACCAGTTTGGAACCGTGATTTTAAAAGCGTATAAAATAATATATTTTTGATTTTTTTTGTCACTTAGATTGAATATCTATATAAAATTTTTAAAAATATTATTACAAAAAAAATATTTAAGTACAAATTTTTACAAAAAAAAAATAGTATGATCAACAAAAAAATTTTCCTTTTTGAAAAAAGCTTCATTATAATATATTTTGCCAGTAAAAGGGCCTTTAAGAGGCTCAACTAAAATTTTTTGAAATATATAACAAAATGGGGTTTTTCCCTGTTTTAAACAAAGAGGGGAGAAATTTTAAGGGGAAAAAAAAAGCGATAATTATTTCAAATGGTTTAAAATTGAAAATAATGTAATTTTTTTAAAAATCATAGTTGAGCCTCTGTTAAAACTGAGCCAAAAATTATTTAATAAAATTTTAAAAAAATTTTATGCGGATTCTAAGTTTTTTTGCCGAAAAATTGTATTTAAATAGTTTTTTTTTGGTCAAAATGTCCTTAAAACAATTTTATACATGTATTCTAATCTAAGTGACACTAAATATCATGTAAGATTTCCCTTTATGCGCCTTTTTAAAATCACGGTTCCGAACGTAGTCGGATACCTTAATGCAATGAATGAAATTAATATTAAGAAATATTATTTATTATTATATATGTACTATTATTATATATTTACATATATATGTATATATTATTATATATGTACTATATACATATATATATATATATAACAAAATTGATTATAAAATATTTAATGAGAAATCTGTTGCTGTTTTTTTTTTCAGATAGTTTTTTGATATTAGATTCATATTTCGTATACATTAGCTTAACGCATTTCGCAGTTAATTCCCTGTCAAGTCTATTTCTATTAGAAGATTTTACAAAGTTCATTGAAGAAAACAATTTTTCACACGAATATGTGGACCCAAACATCGTTAAAAGACCATTAGCTAGTTTTTTCATTGATATGAAATTATTTGGTAAAGAATCCCATAAGTTAAATATAATATTTTCTACTGTGGGATCAGTATTATCTGCATTACTTTCACATAGTTTTGCTTCTACTTCAGAAATCAAGTCTTCAAATTTTGTTTTCCACACTACGCTGCTTCGAAATTCAACTAATTCCATTTCTAAATTATCGATTCCTAGCCACATAAATTCGATTAACTCCATTGTTTCAAATTCTGTTTTGTATGGATATAAAAGAAAATGAAATGTATTTTCCTTACTTTTAAATTGATTGAATCCGTCCTCAAAAGCGTGTTTTATTTCATGCATAATTATTATATATTTTTTAATGCATGTTCTTGGATGTCAACGGAGTTTTCAAAAATCATTGTGTTTTGAAAATGTTTTTGTAATTGAGGAAAATATTTCATGATTTTCATTTCCAAATCCTTAATAAAAATGTCAAGTTTTGTCATAAATATTTTAATATTTTCAAACATCGTTAAAACAATTAATCCATTAATCCATGCCCTTGAAGTTTTTTATTCAGTTCATTAAAATGCTGAGTGATGTCGCATAAAAACATTAAATCATTAAACCATTGTATTCTTTTCGATCACGCCATATTTATCAAACCATTCAGCTTGATATGGCCTGGAACTTGTATGGCTGGTTTTTAATTTTTTAACCACCGACATAGTACAAGGCTACAATTAAAAATATTTATATTTAGAATACAATAATTGGAGAACAAATGTTGTATTAACATACCTAATATAACCTGCTTTTTCTAAAAAATGCAACACCATGAAGGAATGATCAAAATTAAATGAAATGTAATGCACAAACGACTTGTATTAGTTCTAATAAATGACATAATTTTCAGAGCAAAAGAACAATATTAATGTGTCCGAAATCAGTATTTGGTGTAGCCACCATGCGCTGCAATGTGCTGCTATACGACGTTGCATGGAGTCAAACAGATTTTGAATGTCTGCTTGTGGAAGAGAATTCCATATTGCTTGTATGCGCAGCAAAAGCTCTTCTTTTGAAGCTGCAAGACGCGGATCACGAGCGAGACGCCGACCAACCAAATCCCACACTTGCTCAATAGGCGACATATCCGGCGAATAAGCAGGTAAAGGAAGAAGTTGCATGTGTTGGGCTGAACAGAAGTCTCGAATAGTCTTTGCAACATGTGGGCGTGCATTAAGCTCCAAGGTGCCTTTAAGGAAGGGTACGACTTCGGGCTGTAACACTTCACGGACGTACCTTTTGCTGATGAGATTACCCTAAATTCGTAGCAAATTCGATCGTCCATGATACAAAATCGCACCCCAAGCCATAACTTCAGGTGTTAGGTCACAGTGTCGTTCGATAACACACTCTGGAAAGAAGCGATCACCAATATAGCGTCTAATATGAATAGGGCTATCATGGCCTCACAAATTGAAGCGTGATTCATCTGAAAAAACAACTTGGTGCCAATCAGCTTGCCAGGCTCTATGCTCATGAGTCCATTACAGACGCAGCGGCATTGACAGTTTGCCATGAAGGGGATCCTGTATAACGGCACTCTTGCACGCAATCCACGGTGCAACAAACGTCGACGAATTAACGAAGCCGACATTAGTACACCTGTAGCAGTAGACCAACGGGCTGCCAACTGCCTGGAGGAAGCTGTACGGTCATTCGCCGCCATGCGGAACATGTGTCGAACATCGCGCGCTGACGTCGCCTTCCGTCGTCCACCGCCAGTTTTTCGAGTTGTACGGTGCTCGTCGGTTCACTGCTTCCAAACTCGCATTACTGTGGAACTGTTCCTCTACACACGAGCTCCTATTGCGCAATAGGAAAATTTTCCTTCTCGAAAGCCAATAATCCTCCCCCGTTTAAACTCCATAATTTGTTGTAATTTCTCCTTATGTCGTCATGGAAACATACTTAGGTCTCACTAAACGTTCACCACTAATAAATAATCATTAACTATTTTCAATGTCTCGCTACAGCCCTTTATTTATACGCTTTCAGCATTAATTCAGAGGGCGCTGCGCACTTCACGCATGCGCGGTGGCTCTGAAACTTTATTATTTTACATAACATCCTATAACTGATATTTGCTGAAAAGTTCATTTAATTCTTATGATTCTTTCATGGTGTTGCAATGTTTACAAACAGCAGTGTACATACACATCAATACACATCACAGTAGAACGTAGTTTATCCGAACGTTTATTATCCGGAGCGTCAAATGTCCGGACCAGTTTTTTGTCAACTACATGTACTGCATATGAATACGTTTTCGAACAGTGCAATACTCTACAGTTGTTTCGCGTGAGGCCAAAAGTGACGGGAAAACCCAAGGTCAGGGATATTTGGTAAATTTCTGTTGTGTGATTTGGTTAACATCTGCGCGTAATAGGTCAGTTTGTTTCCAAGTGTACGGGTGTATACATGCTCTTTTGTTGAGTTGTGAACGGCGAAAAATAAGTGATGATTTTCCATAATAAAAGTAAAATTGCTACATTTTGTACCTATTTCGCTTGTTCTTCAAGCACGTTTCCTGCATGTGATGATTAATATTCATATAGTGTCCGGTTTCATATACTGCATGGATTGCATTCGGTTTTCGGTTATCCGAACGGAGTCCGGTCCCAATTGATTCAGATAAACGACGTTCTACTTTTCTTTTAAATACTTTCGAAAGGGATGCCACTAAGGGCCATTGGATAATGGATGCCAGGACCGGCTCTAACAGTTTTGCCGCCCAGGACAAAAATGAAAAATGCCGCACCTCTCCACAAAGTAAAAAAAAATATTATTAAAAGATGTAGAAATTGTTCATAAATATACACGCCTGTAAAAAGGAAATCTATTTTCAACAAATCCACATATACATCTATGAACAGCACGCACAAAATATAGAATGAATTTACATAATTTTTAATCTAAAAAAATGTTCTACTTATACAACTCCCACAAAAAAAAATACTTTCTATTTTAATCTTATTAATACAACACTAGAAATTAATAATCTTTATAATCACTAAAATTAACACTAATAAAAATACCCAAAAAATAGATTACAATAATTAAAATAATAACAAAAAATACATTATGTTTCTCAGTCAAATAAAATTCTATCTTTTAGCTTCCTCAAAAAGTATAATTTCGAAACATTTATCATAATATTTAAATATAAACACATGTATAATCTCATTTGGAAATATATTTTTAATACTAAAATAATGTTACTAAATTTATCTTTCTTTCGATCAAAAAAGAAGAAAACATTGAAATAACTCCCATGTTACTGATCTAATTCAGTATCAATCAATTCTGACCTAATTCAATCCGCAATAACACATGTACTTATAAGAATATAGTTACCAAATAGTGTTACTAAATTTCTCCTAATGTAAACAAACAAAAAAAAGGGGGAAATAAAAAGAATCTAAAACCAATTCTGTCATATTGATTTAACATGATGAGTTAGAAAAATGAACCAAAATTTGCAATAAACAAGACAAATGAACCGCATTTTTTTTTTAATTCTGGGAACAGTAATGAAGATAGTTCCCGAAGTGGAATGCTCTCTAATGAAAAAAAATTTCGCGTCAAAAACATTATTTCGATTGAATCCAAAAATAAAATTTTTCAATCCATTTCTGTTAACTATGGATACGTACAAATAATTTCATTGAAATTAGAATAACTTAGTTTTTTTTTAACTCAGTAGTCCTTTCAGTTAAAATAATTTTTCACTTATGAAAATTTATTTATAACACAATTAATTTATGCATAAATATTCATATTTACAAAAGATTATTCGATTTAATTTATTATTTAATCGAAGCGCCGATTAGAGTATGTGTAACTTTTTTCCCCTTCTTTCTTTTTCTCTATTATTATTGATTTATAAGGCCAACACTATATTTGATTTTTTTTAAAGGGAAACACAAGCTTTTGTCTTTTTACAAAAAAGAATATCTTTATTTATGTCTTATTTTGTATCTTATGTTTGAAACTTTATCAGTGTCACTTATATAGAATGTCTCTTAATAATTCCATATTCGAAAGAGACCGGTAGCAACATTAATTATTCGGAGATATACCTGACTGAAAGTCTACTGTATTTGTACGTCATTTTAAGTCTTACAAAAATACAAAATAATTCAAAGTTAAAAACATGATGACCTGTTGCTATTTTAAACGAGCTAAATCTAAAAGAGGAACTTTTTTTTTTCAGCAGGCCAATTTCTTTGAAAGCGACTGTGTTGATGGTAGAGATCATAAATTTGTTTTAACTTCAAGTAACTATACTCAAGCAGTAAAATAAAACAGCTGTGGCTCTCGCTACCTTCCAAAAACCTGTTTTCCCCTTAGGATAGCTGACACCGGACATTCTATGGGTGGGAGGAATGTCCGTAGTGACCCAAGTCCGAGATGGGGAGAAAGTTACAGAAGATCACATTTCACGATTTAACATATATTGTGGCCTCGAACCCTTCAAGGTTCAATATAAAAGGAAGCTGACTTTTGACTTACACAGTAGAAAATAAGACACGTTAAAAGAAATATCCGAATCTCTCAATACTATATACAAATATATTACTCGAAATCGTTAAAGAGGTAAATCAAATACATATTTAACAATAAATTCTGTCAGTACGCCAGTCAAAAATTTTAATGTTCATGTAAATACAAGTTACTTTTTAAGAGATATTTATAAATGAGAGAGAGAAAGGTAAACCATAACTCTTTTCAGTAGACATAATTTTTAATTGTAGATAAAAACATAATTTTGAAGAACTGCAATTTGCCGAACATTGCTCTAAGCGAAATATTTTGTTTTGTGCCCATTAGTCGCCCTTAATGCAAGGGCGCAACGTTAAATACTAGAATCACCCTAAAAACTCAGGTTTGGGGCCTAAAATACGCATTTTGCGTCAGTCAAGTTTCGGACTCCCTACAGATCCTGGGCATCCCGCAATGCGGGGGTGTACGCGTTACGCCACCTCCTTAACGTCACCCTGATTTCCATTCCCGAAAATGCATCAAAATTTCAAAAAGTTTAAAAACAAATTTTTAAATAATATCATTAATAATTATATAAAATAAGGAAAATACCGTACAAAATGGACCACCGAGATAGACAGGAAATGATACCAAAAATATGCATGAACAAGAAAATACAACACAATATTGTATTATTAACAGAAAAAAACACCTCTGCAACAGAACAGAGGAGCGAGGAAGGGGGGTGGACAAAATTACTTCAGTCTATTACAGATACCAGAAGATTGCGAAATATTGAAACAGGAAACTAGCTTTCTATAAATCATATTCTTATTAAAAATAGAATGTAACTGGGAAGGAACTGCTTCTTGTGTAGGGTTTTTTAAGATGTAATAATAAGTATGGTAGACAGGAACTGATTTGGTCGAAAAGTTTCAAGGATTTAATCTTTCCCACCACAAGCTGGAAAAATTTTCACCGACTCTTCGTGGGTGCTACTTTCTCTTATTACACTCTTACCCCATTACTAGGATTACGAAAATTCCCCCGTCCTGGAAGTTCGGGGTGAACTATCGCAAATTTCCACAGTACGGTAAGCTAAAATTTATAGCCGAGGTTGAAATCATTAGTCCAGTCAAAAATAGCTACTTCAGGGATGTGTCAATGCAATGTCTAAAAAATTGCAAATAGAATATAAATAATATACACACAAATTAGAGAATCTAAAAAAAAAACCACCGTGTAAGCAAACGAGTGGCTGCCTAGCAATCGTGGGTCAGTTAAAAAGCTTGCGTGGGTCAGTGTCTGACCCACGAGTCATAGGTTCGCCATCACTGTTCTATGAAAAATGACTAAAATTAAAACGTCAAGTGGGCATGGGGGAAAAGGGGGAGGGGTTATATCAGTTCTAAAAAATAAAAAAAATTCATGCCACTTGGTTAAGCGATGACTAGCATATTTCTGAAAATATGGAATACTAACACCCTGTGTATCACACCACTAGCTACCGTAATCCCAAATTTCAAAATCTTACAGTGATTTTTTCACTAAAGTGATTCTATTAATCACAGTCACAAATCAAATAAAACATTGCTGGCTTAGTTAAAATTAATGTAGTTTTGAGCCGGTTTGAGAAAATGAAGTCACCCAAATTTGACTCTACATAAAAAGAAAAATTATTTCGAAAGATGAACCATTTAGTTAAGATTTTACAATGGTACAAAACTTGATACTTTTCTTTCCATAACAATTATCGCCAATATATATATATATATATATATATATATACATAAAACGACTTTGTTTAAAAAAATCTTAAGTTTGAAACTCAAACTAAGCAATAAATTTAAAAATAAAACGGGAAACATTTTTGCAATACTTCAATGAATTAAATGTTAAAAGCGTTTGCCTGTACTCGAATGTAGTCTATACATCTTTTTAAAAGTAATCACTTAATGTGAGTCGTGAGTAACTAGCTAAATTTATTTCTTTCATTGCTTCAGCAATGCTTTGGAGCAGTTAAGTTACATTTTCGATTGGTTTGAAAAAAAAAGTTAGAAGGGAAACACTTCGAACATTTAATTCATTAAAGTATTGCACAAATATTTTTTACTCGAGTTTTGACTGTGATTAACAGCACGGCTATGCAAGATCACGTTGGGGAAAATGTACTGTAAAATTGTGAAATTTGTGGTTACTCTACTTAATGATGCGATGAAGGATGTCAACACAGGTGTTCTTAAAATGAAGATGTTTTTGCAAATAAAAAAAAATTGGCTGTTAACTAAATGGGCCAGCTTTTGAGTAACTTGCCTGAGGTAGTATGTAATATTTTTTTCTTTATGGAGGGAAAATATTAGGGGATATAATTTTCTCAAACTCAAGCTAAGCAAACTAAACTTTTCTATCAATTCAAGCAAATTACGTTAATTTTAACTAAACTAGCAAAAAGTGTTCTGCTTGATTTGTGGCTGTGATTAATATCACGGCTATGTAAGGTCACGTTAGTGAAAAAATAACTGTAAAATTGTGAAATACGTGGTCATTGTACCTAATGATGTGATAAAGGTTGCCAATTTTCTACATTTTCAATAATATACTAATCATTACTTGATCAAGTGATGAGGCTTTTTTAACAATTTTTTTTCCATAACTGATATGACCCTCCTCCTTTCACCCCGTGCCCCTTGATGGTGAGTTTCGGGACACCCTGTATACATATATATGAAGAAATATTCTTGAAGCTCTTATGTCTCTTTAATAAGTATTTCTTTAATATTGTGAAACAGATTTCTGGCGACAATCAATATATTCTTGAGCCCTAATCAAGAGACTGAGAAGGCACTTTAATTGATACTTCAAACTTTACACATGCACACCCATCTGTGGGAAAACTGAGAGTCTAAATAATTGTAACATTCACCAGAAGTCTTTCTAAGGGATTGAAACACATGACCTACTGGTCATGAATTTTGTATTGCATCATCAGGTTAGCACTGACTTCCATTAAATTAATTTAAAGATTTTCTTTCAATTGCTGACCTATACTTATTTTGAAGTATTCTACTTGTATGGTTTCATGAAAAACAATAATCTTTTATTCTGAAGATATGATTAATTATTTTAGATTGTAATAAAAAAATCTATTTTTAAGGGGAAGAAACCTAAATACGACGCGTAATTTTTTGATGTAGAGAGAAGAAATGTAAATACAGTTAAGTGATAAATTTATAACAACATAATACAGGATGTCCAGGCTTAAAGTATCCAAAAGTTATGGCTCAACGGAGCTACCCATCAGATTGTAACAAACTGTTCATCCGTGGATTAGAAACCCCTCCAAGATTTTTTGGGTCTAGTCCGAACGGCCGCACGTGCGCGCATTATTCGGCAATCGTTGTCTATAAACTTGTTACACTGACTACATTAGTTAAGATGTGGATGCCACAGCAAAAGGCGCAGTGCGTACTTTGGCTTACGGAATTTAAATCAGTCACGCGTGTACAGTGACATGTTCGAACAGAATGGAATGTTGTTACTGGCTTGCCTAATAGACTTACCAGGATTCCTACAAAATGAATCACGCACACCATCAACAGTGTCTTCTATCACGAAAACTTAAGGATACTTACCAGTTTGAGATACCAAAGTTCCGTCTCCTTTTAAGTTCTTTCCCATTGATGGATAGATTTTGATGTCGGAGGATCGACATTCCATTTTGTTCGAACACGTCGCTGTACACGCGTGACTGATTTAAATTCCTTTAACCAAAGTACGCACTGCACCTTTTGCTGTGGCTTCTACATCTTTGCTAATGAAGTCAGTGTAACAAGTTTATCGTCTGTGATTTACTTAATAATGCGCGCACGTGAGACCGATCGGACTAGACCCAAAATATCTCGAAGGGGCTTCCAATCCACGGATGAACAGTTTATTGCATTCTGATGGGTAGTTCCGTAATAATAAGCCATAACTTTTGGATATTTAAAGCCCGGATACACTGTACAATGAGAAATTTTAGTCATTCTTAGGCTCATATTAATGAAAAATACGTATATATGCATACACATATATGTTCACTCACAAAAAGAGTAATTTCTTGTTTTTGTAAAAAGAAACAACACTACAAATCCTTCCTTTACATTATGACTCTGTACTATGAACTGATCCTATTACTTAACTCTCAAATTCAGATACGAATGACCTCTGAAAAGGTAGTCTTCCCGTTCTTTGATATAAGCCACTCTTCCTCACAACAGAATAGCCATTGAGGTGATTGATGTCATAGAAGGGGAGTTCATAAAGGAACAAATGTTACTAAGATGGGGAAAAAATGTACCCGGTAGAGGTCATTCAGGCTAATCTTAGCATATTCATACATACTTACTGTAAATGGGGAAATAAAAATAAGTGACCAGGGTCAATGTATGTTTGAAAAAAGAAAAACGATTCTTTTAGCGGACCTAAAATTGAAACCAGGATGAGGACGCATTGGGGGATAGGTTACTAATGAGGGCTGCGTGAGTTCGAGGTATACTGAATTAGCTTAGAAAGAAAGTTTTTTTGGTTTCGATCTTTAAAGGTATGAAATAATCTGAACGGACAGCAACGGACTTTAAGAAGTTAAAAAAGTAGAATGAGTCTTTGAACATTACGTCATTATTTTTCAATGTTGAAACAAAAGTTTTAAAAATTAACGAGGAATAGTTTTTGAAAGCCAAGGAGGGAATTTTTGTCCTAGAACTTTTGAAATTGGTGAGTAAGATTTTCACTTAAAAAATATATTACCATATTCTTCTTATAATGATCGAAAATATTTCGAAGAAAGTAAGTGCATTATTAATGATTCCCACTCAGAAGTTATTTTTAAGAATAAAAAAAAGCCAGAATAAATGTGTCATTTATTATTTGAAATCAGCTAAGTACTTTCATTTAATGTAATAAATAGCATTAAAAAACTGATTTTGAGCAAACATACATTCGTCATGGCTAAATCTACAAAAATTACTTTAAAAGTATTAATTATTTACAAGTGTTTTATTTTAATGGTAGCCATCGCTGTGTTTTTTTTATTTTAATCATTTACTTTAATTTAAGAATGAAAAGTTCTTTTTTCTAATAACATGAAAAAATGATACATTTTTAGCTTTAAAATTCTTCAGTAAGTATTATATTTCATTTTATTGACATTGCATAAAACTTCTACAAACTTTTATCTATAAAAATTTATATTAAACACATTCATATGCTATTCAAATGTTACGAATCAGCACTATATTAGTTTTTTGGTATTTTATATTAAGAATCAATGATTTAGCCTGTTACCGTTAAACACAAAAATTTCCCTTTAAATTTTTTTCTTTGGGTATCATTATCATTTTCCAGTAGTTCAGTAAATCCAGTTTCTGATGAAACTGAACATCACTCTCAGGTTTGGAAATATTGACTATCGCCATACTTTTCATATAGCAGATATTACCAATCCCTGTATTCTCGGATTGGATTTTCTGAAGAACAATAACTTCAAATTGGACTTTGAAAATAGCAGTATGCATTCAAAATTTGAAGATATCACTCTTTTTGGTCTACAGACTCAATTTGAATTCAACCAGAAAATTATAGCAAAATCCAACGTTTCATTATCACCAAGAACTGAATGTATAACTCCCGGCTTAGTAGCATAAAGTAGTAAATTCTGATTCGGCTTAATTGACTATCCTGACCCAGACAGTTCAAGAGCAGGAGTACTAATAGATTCGTCGGTAGTAGACCTCTAGAAGTCAGTCATCCCAGTGAGAGTGGCTAACATCAGTGATAAGACGAGGAGTATCTAGGAAGAAGAGGTAATAGCAGCTTATGCTCCTTTCACTTGTGTGGACCGAAAGTGCACAATAGCCAAGACCCTTCTTCAGAAGATCTAGTCAAGGATTTGCTACAAAATACTGACTTAGACGAGAAACAGAATTGAGCAGCTGGAGAGCTGATTAATGATTTCCAAAGCCTATTTTCAAGAACATTTAAGGACTTTGGAAGAACTAGACTAACGCAACACCGAATTGATTAGTAGAGCATCCTCCTATTAAGCAGCACCCCCCGACGACTACCGTTCTCTTAACAGGAAGAAGTCCGAAATCTCATCAAGGACATGCAAGATAATGAGGTCATTGAGCCTTCATCAAGTCCCTGGGCATCTCCCATCGTCTTGGTCAAGAAGAAAGATGGCTCTACCAGGTTTTGTGTGGACTATCGTCGTTGTCGGTTGAATGACGTAACCAAAAAGACAGCTATCTTCTGCCAAGAATAGATGACACACTTGATACACTTGACAGCAAACCCTGGTTTTCTACCCTAGATCTCAAGAGCGGGTATTGGCAGGTAGAAATCTACCCTGACGATAAAAAGAAGACTGCCTTCACCACGTTACAAGGGCTGTGGCAATTTAAGGTTATGCATTTCGGCTTATGTAATGCACCTTCAACAATCGAGCGCCTTATGGAAACAGTCCTCGGTGGACTTTCATACGAGGCCTGCCTGGTGTACTTTGATGCATCATCATCGTAGGGCGTTCCTGCAAAGAAAATCTTAACAATATCAGACGTGTGCTACAAAAGCTGAAGGAAGCTAACCTGAAGTTAAGTCCATCCAAGTACCACATAATCCTGCGTGAAGTCACCTATCGCGGGGACATCTTTTCGGCGAAAGGTGTTCGAACTGACCCGGATAAGATCTTGGTTGTAAAAGACTGGAACTGCCCGACAGATGTTCACCAGCTCCGGAGATTTTCGAGCTTATGCACGTATTACCGGAAATTCGTGAAAGATTTCTCAACAATCGCCAGACCTTTCCATAAGCTGACAGAGGTCAAAAAGAAATTCATCTGGACAGACGATTGTAGCAACGCCTTTAACAAGCTTAAGGAAGCACTAACATCTGGTCCAGTTCTGGCATATCTTGAAATTGGGAGACAATTTATTCTGGATACAGATGCAAATCATGAAAGCATCGGAGCTTTGTTGTCTCAAGAAATAGACGGGGAGGAGCGTGTCATTGCCTATTTTAGTAAATGTCTGTACAGACCAGAAATAAATTATTGTGTGACCAGAAAGAAGCTGCTCGCTATCGTAAAAGCCGTGGAACCCTTCCATCCTTACCTGTACGGTCGAAGTTTCCTGCTGCGAACAGATCATGCCTCATTGACCTGACTACTGAAATTTAAACATCCAGAAGGTCAAATAGCCAGGTGGATACAAAGACTACAGAAATATGACGTAGAAATTCACCACAGAAAAGGATTAGCTAATGGAAATGCAGATACCCTTTCGAAAAGACCCTGTACTGAGAGAGCTGCAAATACTGCTCGAGAGTCGAAGAGAAATTCGGCGTTATAGATCCAGTAGTCCGCCAAGTTGCAACGTCATCAACATCGGAATCCGACCCGTGGAATGATGAGAGCGTCTGGAAAGACCAACTGGCTGATCCTGAGATAAAAACAATAATAGAATTCAAAGAGGCCATCTGTTGAAATGCCCAGCTGGCAAGACTTCGCCCCTTTCCATCCTACAACGAAGCGCCACTGGGCTCTTTGGGACTCTCTCCATCTGAAAAACGGTGTTTTATATCGAAAATGGGAGTCTGACGACGGAAAAGCTTCCAGATGGTCATTAATACTCCCAAAGACAAGAATATCGACAGGCCTTAACGAACTCCATGGCAGTCCTCTACAACTGCACTCTAATCAAGGGAGAAACTTCGATTCTGTAGTTTGCAAGAGACTGTGTGAAATACTTGGCATCGGCAAAACCCGAACAACAACTTTACATCCACAGTCTGATGGCATGGCAGAGAAGTTCAATCGGATCATTCTGAACAGCCTCTCTCTCCTGGTATCCAGTAATCAACAGGATTGGGACAGGAAACTGCTTCTTTTTCTGCTTGCCTACAGGAGCGCCGTTCACGAGACCATCCGCTTATCCCCATCCCAGATGCTCTTCGGACGCGATCTTCGTCTGCATGCAGATCTTTTGTTCAGCCGACCACCAGATGCTCCATTGGTGCCTGAGGAGTATGTCAAGAAACTCCATGCACGGATGGAGGAAATGAATCGTCTGGCCAGGGATAGAATCGGCAAGGCTTCAGAGAAGATGAAGATTCGATACGATGCTAGAGCAACCGGAGACGACTTCCACGAACGCGACAAAGGGTTCTTATGGAATCCGAAACGTCACAAAGGACTCTCTCCGAAGCGACAGACCAACTGGGAAGGTCCTTACACAGTCCTAAAAAGGCTGAATGACGTTGTGGTTCGGATACATAAATCACCACACTCAAAACCGAAGGTAATACATTACAATAGGCTAGCCCCTTAGCTCGGCCATGATGAATAAGATCCTTAAGTTTTGACCATGGTCACTAATTATTTTGTAAATAATGTAAATTATTTATCTTTTCTAATTCCTTAGGTTTATTTTAGTGTTGTAATTTATGTTTGTATTTGTTCATGCATTTTGAATTTATTTGCTTTGTATGTGCTGTCGATTATTTGTTACTTGACTTTTCATTATTATGAGAACACAGTTTATGCTCACCTGTAAATAGAGGCCACTTACTCAGGGATTGTACTGACCAGGAGGTGCAGTCCTTGAAGAGGGGCCAGTGTTACAAATTTTTTTGTAAAATAGTGTAAATAATTTGTATTTGGATGTGTAATGCCTTTATCTTACTTTAAATTAGATTTAATTTGCGTTAAAACTGTAATATTCACAAACAACGCCATCCGTTATGTTATAATGTTCATTCAATACGAACTTGGTGAAATCTTGGCGATAGAACCAAGTTGGCGTCATTTTTGGTGACCAAATTGGCGACTATTTTGACGACTTGGCGATCATGTTAGTGACAATTTTTGGTAAGTTCGGAACCCTCTGGATGCTTCTAGAAATTAGTAGAGAAATCCATTAATTTCAAGACCAATGACGCAAGCGGGTCTTTCTCGAATTATCCGTGAGGGATATAAATAGAGAGAAGCTCGCTGAAAGTCAGTCAGTAAGTTAGGTTGCGAGGTGATTTTTGTGTGAGGATGTTAGGTCTACCAAAGTCTTTTGGACTTTAAGAGAAGAATTCTCCGTGACTGAGTTAGTGATTGAACAGAATCCGATATGGAGTCGGAATCAGTTAAATCGAGTTTTTCCTACAAATCAAGATCTTCGATTCCAAATCATTCTGATACTTCAAAACCCAACACGCCTGAGTCTGATTGTATCAGACTCAAGAATACAATGGAACAAATCCAGCAGCTAGAAAATACCATTGGCGGCTACGACAAGTTATTGTCTGACCCTGAGTAGGTCAAGATGGCAGTCCAATACAAGAAGGAATAAATGGAAAGAATGGAACTATTGGTGAGTAAGCTTCGGACTTTACCCCCCTGTATGGAACCTGACTGCCCCGATCATACTCCCCTCACTAAATTGAAAAATAAATCTAATAATAAACATAAATTTAAAAAGCGTAAAGCCAAAAATGAATCCTCGGATGACTTTGTTTTTCCGGATAAAACCGCTCGACCCTTCTCCCCCATCAAAACTGAAGAGCAAATTAAAACTCAAAATAAGTTTGAAAACTTGACACACGATATCGAGCTTTCGCTTGCGCCTTAAAACCAGATCGTAAGCCCCAAATCAAAGACTTCTTCCCCCGTAATGCTTAAAATCAAAGAAAATTTTTCAGATCAAAATAAATTTTTAAATATGAAATTCTCCGATATTAATAGTAAGACCACTGGAGAATACATTAAATTATATGTCAATACTGATGAAGAATATCGAAATCTAAATCACATCTTTGAAGAAAATACGGATTTTGAATATTATGTCATTCCCCTAAAATAGATAAAGCCAATTAAAGTCGTTATAAAAGGACTCCCCATATTAACCAAAACCGAAGAAATAACAGCCGATGTAGAAGAACTTGGCTTTACTGTTTCTAATTGCAGCCAACTTATTTCCAGAAAAACTATCCCTTTCTTCTTAAGCACACTACCCAGGAATCAAAATAATCTCCCCGTTTTCGACCTTACCCTTTAGGTTCCATGCAAATTAAAGTTAAGGGATACTCCAATCGGGGTATCACTCAATGTTTTAGATGCAATCATTTCTTCCAATGGCAGCCAATTGCCATCAAACTCCACGTTGCCTGAAGTGCGGTAAAGGTCACCTTACAAAAGAATGCGAGATAAAAGAAAAGCAGAAGAGTCCCTTCTGCAGATAAATTGCAAGGCCTACGGGCATACTGCCAGTTATGCCAAATGTCCCAAGTTTTTAAAACCAATGAAAAGAACCCCCATAAATTTAAATAAAAATAATTTCTCTAGCAATAATGTTATTGAAGGTATTTCCTTCGCTAATATTGTTAGCGGAAATAAAGATAATATCAAATTCTCAAACTCGAATGAAAATAATAGTAAAACAGAACAAAGTCAATCCCATGATTCATCTACCCCTGAAACAAATATTTCAGAAATTTCTAGTTTAACCGAACTTTTTAAAAAATTTTCCGATCTTGTTAAAAAAATGCCAAAGTTACTGCAACTACTCCCAGCTCTTAAAGCATCCAAATATGACAGGCACACACACACACACACAAAGCTTTTCTACTTGTAGAATCGCTCCTACATAATTAATTTTCTAATTTTTCTCTTGTAATTTTAATTTCTCCATTTTAGTATTTTTATCTCAATAGTTAAATTTTTTCTTTGAGAAGGGCAGTCTCCAAAAGCTTACTCTACAACCAATGGTATAATGCTCAATCCCAAAAGCCGAAACCACCTACCCATTGATCCTTGCCTTAATGAAGTCACTTCTCCTCCAACAAGCCAATCTAACAACACCAGCAATATCGTAGTTTCAAAATAGGGAGCGGAGGATCGAGTCATCGATCCAGTCTCCTGTGAAGCTCATCTTACGAAAGTCAGTCATTCTGGTTTTGACTAGTGATCAGTTAGTATCGCTTTGACTGTTGAAGCGAATAGTGATTACTTCGGCTGTTGAACGAGTGATTGCTTGTGAATAATCTTTTATATATGTACATGTATTTTAGACACTGATAATTGTGCCTGGGGGCTGTTGAAGGTGTGAAGACCTTCTGAGATTTATTTTGTGAATATTGTTTCTGAATCTTGTATTTAAAGGATTGGATTTTCTACAATAAATTCTCATCGCTCTTAAAGAACTGTCTTGTTCTTTGCGGCTGATCTGCATAAAATCCTCGAACCTCGATCAACGTAACACTACTTTTTTTCAACATACAACTAGTTTTAAAAAAGGTGCATTTTCGTTTCTGGGGGCTAAAAAATTGCAAAGTGAGTGAGTGAATATTAAAGTCGCACTGCTCACCTACTCGAGAGCTTTTGGAGACGGGCTTCGAAATTTTGAACCTTGGTCAAGAGACGAGGCTGAGACCTGAGCTGGCACCCATCTCTCCTAACTACCACACCACTCTAGACGTTTAAGCTCTCGACAGATTCAACGTGCATCGCTCCTCTTAACAGCGGGTCTTCAGTGGTAGCCAAAATTTTAAAAGGGCAGTAATAATTAATTGTGTGAAATTAAAACGAGAATTTTGTAACGACGTTAATATAGAAATCACACACACAAACCATGAAGGGCAGAAAGCGAGAGGGAAAGAGAATTTCCATGACAATATGTTACGCATTTAGAAATGTTCGTGCAACGCCGGGAGGAAATAAATCTGAGAAAGAAAAGAAGTGAGAAAAATTTCGAAAAAGGGACTTCTAAGTTATACACTCGG
Source organism: Trichonephila inaurata madagascariensis (assembly GCA_019973955.1). Taxonomy (NCBI): domain Eukaryota; kingdom Metazoa; phylum Arthropoda; class Arachnida; order Araneae; family Nephilidae; genus Trichonephila; species Trichonephila inaurata. The sequence continues at coordinate 142,611 of BMAV01008579.1, forward strand.
TAAAAGCCCGTACAATGCCGGGCTAAGCGGAGGGTAAAAAACAAAGTAATTTTGAAAAAGAATATTGTAAGTGCTTATTTTGTGAAGGGAAGGTAAAATTTATAAAAGTAGAGAAAGCCTGTACACAACGCTGGACCATGTAGCTAGTAATGATATTAAAAATTGAATAATAGAGACACTGAGTAAAATTTTTTAAAAGACTACAAACCAGAAAACATCTTTAATGCAGATGAGACTGCTTTATGTTTTCAATGTTTGCCTCAGAAAACATGAACATTTAAAAGGGAAAAATGCTTTGGTGGAAAACATAGCAAAGCAAGAATAACTGCTGTGTTAGGAGCAAATATGACTGGATATCAGAAATTAAAACCATTAGTTATAGGAAGAAGCAAAATTCCAAGTTGTTTCAAAGGAACAAAATCTTTGGAAGTTGATTATGACTTTAACAAAAAATCTTGGATGACGTCAGAAGTTTGTGAAAATTGGATTCAAAGGTTGGACAAACGTATGGTTAAAGAGCGCCGCAAAATTGCTCTCCTTTTAGATAATTCACCCGCCCATTCGAAGGAAATCAACCAAAAATTGAAAAATGTTAGTTTTTTACTTGCCACTTAACATTACATCAAAACTGAAGCCAATGGATCAAGGGGTGATAAAAAAATTTTAAGTACACTATCGCAAAAGGGTATTGCGAAAAGTTATCACTGCTCTTGAAAGCAATCAATCCATGTTCAAATATCAATTTGTCGGAAAGTATTTCAGAAATTTCGAAAGCGGAAATTTCGAAGTGATGTAACAGATCGTACCATTCATAATTGGTTTGCCAAAGCTGAATTTTTTGTCAGCAGTGAGAGTTTGGCAAGCACAGAGGACGAAGACACTATTCCCTCAGAAGAAATGAAAAAAAAAATGTGGATACAGCTAAAGAAAAAACAAGAAGTTACGGATGATGTGCTGCTTGATGATTTTCTTCCCCTTGATTCTGAGGCTGAAATTTCAGGATCATTAACTGAATCGGATATTTTGAACAGTGTGAAAATTTTAAAAAGTACTGCAATGGATTGCAATGAAGAAGATGAAGACAATAATAATACAGAAATCAATAAGCCTTTGTATGATGAAATGATAAATTGGTTTGAAACAATTCGACGTTTATCACAGTGTGAAGAAAATACGCCTGAAGGTTTTTTTGGTGCATTGCAAAAATGTGAGGCATATTTTGAAACAAAGCATTTTTTCAAACAAAAAACTCAAACAAAATTAACAAACTTTATGAGTAATTAAATTTAAGGACGCATGTGGTAATTTATATTTAAAATTTCTAGTTATAAAATAATGTGTTTAAAATTGCTTGTATGCTTTAAGTTAGAAAATGTCCTTAAGATTCAGTAATCTTAATATAAAATTATTTTCTTGATATTGAAAATATACAGTGAATAGAAAACAGAAAATTCCTCGGCATTCTTTTCTCTTGTTTTCCTTGCTGTTATTATTATTTTTTTTTCTTTCTTTCTTTCTTTTTTTTTTTTTGATAGGTAAGATGTATAAAATAAATAGGTATTAAATTACAAAATGATGTGTGAATAATTACTTCTTTTAATATGTAGTATTCATGAATTTAAAATTTGTTTTATGGGGACTATAAATTTAATGGAAATTTGAACCTCTCTCTCTATATATAACGAATTTTCCATATAACGAACTTTTTTCGGGACATTTAGCGACTTCGTTAAATAGACAAATCAAAAGATGACTACTTTTTCGATTCATCATGACAAATCAAACAAATAGTTCATCCATTGCTTCACGAAACAATCAAGATCCCAATTGCCTTGAAACAATATATATTCATTCGATATTTTTCACTTGGAAGACATGAGGGTTAGAGTTAAAAATTACCTTCATTCATAAAATGGTAGCTACTGCCCTGTTATTTGTTGCCACTAACCGTCATAATTACAAAACGAAAAAAAGTTATCTCGCAATTCGTACCAGCATGCCATCGACAGCAAAATTGACATATTTCATTGCTTGATTGATAGAATTTCTCGCTAAAATTTTAATGCATTGTTCTTAAATAATTGAATTTGTTAGTGCAACAGGCTATAATCGGGCTACTCTGAAACGTCCGATGGGCAGCACGTTGAGTATTGCTGCTCTAAGCCTTCCCGTTGGGGGGATGTGGATGTTTGGAGAGAGGAGAGTGCCAGCTCAAGTGTCATCTTCGTCACTTGACCGTGGTTCAAAATTTCAAGGTGTTTCCTCAGTAACCCTCTTAGTGCTTTATATAGTGCGACGTTAATATAACTCCCACTATATGCCATAGTTATTGTTGTAAGACTGGACCTTAAATTTTTTTCAGAAACCTCGTTTTAATTTGAGAAAGATTTGAACTACCTTCTCCTTTAATTACTTACGAGTATATTATACGCCGTTGAAAGGTATCCGACTACGTTCGGAGCCGTGATTTTGCAAAAGCGTATAAATGGATAATATTTATGATATTTAAGGTTACTTAGATTAGAAAATGTATATAAAATTGTTTTAAGAATAGTATTACAAAAAATTATTTAAGTACAATATTTTGACAAAAAATGAACATAGAATGACTAATTTTCAAAATAGTCTCCTTTTGTGAAAAATGCTTCTAATATAATAATATTTTGCCTGTATATAGCTCAGACCTCTGTACAGAGCTTCAACTAGAATTTTTGAAATATATAACTTAGAAGTGGGTTTATCCATGTTTTACGACATCAGAGGGAAATTTTAAGAAAAAAAACGCCGATAATTGTTTCAAATGGTTGTAACTCTGAAAATAATGTGAATTTTTCAAAACTCATAGTTGAGCCTCTGTATAGAGGTCTGAGCTATATACAGGCAAGATATTATTATAATAGAAGCATTTTTGACAAAAGGAGAACATTTTGAAAGAAAAAGGTTATTCTAAGTTAATTTTGCCAGAATTTAAGTTTTTTTTTGGTCAAAATGTCCTTAAAGCAATTTTATACTTATTCAATCTAAGTGACAGTAAATATTATGAAAATTATCCATTTTGCCTTTTAAAATCACGGTTCCGAAAGTAGTCGGATACCTTAATCAGATAGAAACTTTTCTGTTTAAAGTATCGAATTTAGAAAATTTTCTTTTGGCCAGTCTTAAATGAGGATAAGAACTAGAAATTAACACTAGAAAGACTGAAATTTAGTATATGCCTATATTGCCCAAAAGCAGTCAAAATGACTGCATTGTGAAAGAATAACTAGTGTGTAAAAAAATTTGTTTAAAATTAATTTTTAATACTTTTTATATTATTTGCAGTCATATAAAAAGTTATTAGTAAATATAAACAATAAAAAAAATTTACTTTGCGTGGGAAAAAAAATGTATTCTAAAAAAGTCTAAGAAGTTGTGTCATTATATACGCAACTATTTTTCTAATTGAAATTAAAAAGCAGTCAAAATGACTTCCTTGGACAATCTAGTGTTAATTAAGAAATCAAATTTCTTTCTCTTGAGATCAGACCTCCACACTTGTTTATACAAAAGAAATAGTCGGCTTCGGAAAAAAAAACATTCCCTTTTTTATTCTGAGAAATGAAACAAGTTTTTGTGTCAGTCTCAGTATCCTAAATATGCTGTATTGGTTATTATTTAGAATAAGATGATAGTTGTTTAAAAATATTTAAAAACATGATTCCTGTAATAGAGTTACATTTAAAAACTTTTGAATATGAATGGTCAGGAAGAGAGGGTTACACTTATCTCTCTTCAAATGTTTTAAACTAACTGATAAAAGCGGTTTAAAATCCAAAACTTCCACAAAAAAAGTTCGACGAAGACTTAATTTTCATAAAATGAGAAGAGAGAGAGGGGAAAATAATGTGAAATCGTTTCTTGAAATCCTCATTTCTCAGAACTATTCCTGAAACCAGCGCGAGGCAAAATCGATAAAGATGTAGTAGTACATACCTACTCCTGTCTCCATTTTTACTTCTTCAATGCGGCTATCAAACTGCGCATGTCCATCTCTTCCGCATCTTGGAAAGATATCTTCCAAAAATAGTTTAGAGAATTAAAATGCAAAGCTCATTGGTTTTTTTTTTTTTTTTTAAAAAGTTTGAAAATAACTTCACTATGAAAACTTTTAAATTAAAACTTACTTTAAACTCGTTATTTACAATTTCTTATTTGAATATCGAGTGAAATTATGTGATTGGCAAAATTGAACTTTAAAATCATATAGTGTGGTACATTTAAGAGGCGCGTTGCTATTATCCTCTAGTGTATCTTCTGTAATTTAACATTAATTGAATGACCCAACCAATCTTAGGTGCGAACAGGTATCTAAGAAAGCCGAAATTGATATCTTATTTTCTAACTTCCACACCATGTGAGAACATTAAGCCCCTTATTTATATATAGCTTTTTATATAACTTTACAAAGTTTCATATTTGCAATTATTATATAATAATAAAAAATTGTACTTTTATAACTCTTTTTATAAATATATACGCTTTACTTAAATAGAAAATTCGGAATGAATATATCAATCATAACTAAAAGTTCAAAATTTTGCGCTTAAATTTATACAATTGTTTTAAGTAAAAATATCCAATTTTAAGTAGTGTAGAGCCTTAATTTATTATATTTTGCTACATACTATATATATGTATATACAGACGTGCCTCTATATAACGAAATCGCTAAATCATGAAAAAAAGTTCGTTATATGGAAAATTCGTTATACAGAGGTTCATCTTTCAATTTATTTTATAAACCACATAAAAAAAAATTAATTCATAAACAATATGTATTAAAAAAAGTAAATATTCACACCTTTTTGTAAATTAATATTTATTTTATATATTTTATCTATCAACAAAAAAAAAAAAAAAAAGAAAAAAAAGGAAAAGTTTCTTGAGACTTTCACCCCTTCCCTGAATAATTTTTTTCCTTTGGTGCTCAAGCACTTACTTTTTTGACAATTTCAGTACGAAACTAAGTTACCAGTACGACTGATCAGAAAATGAACGGGAATTTTATGAACACAGGGACACAAGACAACTCCACTGAGAGTGAAATGGGATATTAAAGATATTTCCAGTGAACTGGACAATGAGAATCAAAGATTGCACTTCTTAGAATGAAACGCCCAGAATTCAATTGCTCTTGGCGAGTTAGGCATCTAATAAAACCAGTTCAAGATTCATGATCACTAAAAAGGTTTTAAAAAGAGAATAACTTGAAATATAAAAATACTTTAAAATGGGCAAAAAAAAATAAATGAATCACAAAAAAAAAGTTCATTATATGGAAAATGCATTCGCTATTGGAGGTTATTTTACAAAAAAATCGTGAAATGTTCTTGGTTTCGGGAAAAAAGCGCTCTATAGAAATATTCGCAATAAAAGGGGTTCGTTATGTGGAGGTTCGACTGTATTTAATTCTCGCCTTTCAATTAAAATTCATAATTCTTGCTGAAAACCACACACACAAAAAATCAAAATTAATAAAATTCTAAAACATTTAAAATTTTTAACTTTTTGAGAAACTATTTAACTCAGTTTTTCCCAAAAAAGGGGGCCTCCCCCGGGGGCCCCTGAGGGGGGCGGCATATCGGAAAAAAAAAGTTTTAAAAAAATAATTAATTTACGGGAATGAATTAAAACAAAATACTTTCAGACTTTAAAAATGCACTTTTACTCTGATATAATTTATATATATCATCTGGCGAAAACGTCATCAAAAAAAAAAACTTCTTCAATACCAAATTGCTATTTTGCCCTAAAACCCAAAATTTTTTTTATTTGATTTGCGTATCCCATGATGAAAATTTTTTTATTACGTTTTCTTTTAAACCAAAATTCTCTTTCAGAAAGAAACAAAACCAAATTTAAAAAATTTGGAAGATAAAAAATTTATCCTGTTATTATTTTTTAAAACTGTTTTGCTGTGGTAGCAGAATATTTTTGCTGATCATCTGTTTGACCTTCTAAGTTATTGGTACAGTTAGTTATACCCCTCTCTTAAATGTTTGTTTTTTTTTTAGGGGAATTTAAATAATGTATTTTTTTTTGCACTTTTTTTCCCTGTAAAAAAGTTTTATGATATTTGGAAAACCACAGACAGCACTTTGAAGAATTACTTGGCCCAAAATTTATTTTTTGAGTATTCTCAAAAATAAAAGCAAAAGAAAAACGTTTTTTCACAATTTTTTTTTAGAAGTAACATCCAATTTTTATATTGAATTTTTTTTTTAACCCGGGAAAATGGTAGTCCCACAGATCCGAAATCGTTAATTTGGCAAAACTGTTTATTTGTTCCAAAAAAAAAAGAAAAGTCCTTGAAAGAGGGAAATATACTTTCTCTTAATTAAATTTTTCACTGCCGATTTGTATGTGTACAATAAAAAAAAAAAAATGAAAAAAAAATTGGGGTGACTCAATCACCCGCGTGACCATTAAGAAGTCAGTGTGTGCCTGCTCCCCGGGGTAAAAAAATTTTAAAATCTTCTCGCTTTGAGTATTAAAAAAAAACACAGTTATTTTTATCGGTTTTTTTTTTTATTTTCATCAAAAACATTACTTTTTAAATCTAATTCTGGAGGCTTAAAAATTTCAGTTCCCAAAACTAATTATTATATGAGCATTCATTTTAAAATATCATTTTCGTAAACATTGTCGCGTATTTGGGTTTACTCTCCTAGCTATTATTCAGCTATTATATCAAGAAAGTTTTAGTTTTTTTAAAAAATAAACTCGTGCGAAGAGCGGGTACTTCAGACAGTATATTTTTAATGTATTAGTGCTGCACAAGGTATTTTATAACTGATTTTTTAATACTAAATTAAGAGCAAATTTAATAAGTATTAGTGATTTCCATGGGTTTGTCTTGCAGAGGAAAGTTTTTCAAAGAAAAGTTTACGATTAGAAATTGACTGTCTGAATACTTTTTCTATATTTCGCTGAGATCTATATTTTGTCTTCAAAGCAGCCACCGCATTTTACAATCTGTTCCAATTTAAATATTCGAGAAAGAAAAATAAAATATATATTACTTAAAAGTAACATATATAAAATTTAATATACTTATCTTATTAATTTGTACGGTTTATATAATTAAGATCGTATTGTAGTTTTAGCGTCAAAGTGCATATATATATATATATATAGAGAGAGAGAGAGAGAGAGAGAGAGAGATTTTATTGCATTCAATACATTATTATTGTATAAAGGGGGCGCGATAAAAAATATGATTGAAAAGTGGGTCACCAATATTGAAAGTTTGAGAAGCACTGATTTAACTAGAAACTATGTTTTCAAGCAATGTAGTTTTCAAAATTATAGAATGAAATTTGTATTTTTACGAGTACTTTTCGAAGTATAAAAGAGAAGGGAAGTTAAAGCAAAACGGATTTAATGACAAATTGGAAAGTATATTGTCATTATGCAATAAAATAGGAAATGCTTTGGCAGTATATAGAGTTGTGAATTTCCCGAATTGCGATGTCCGAGTATTTAAATTAATAAAGATTGTTGAGCGGAATAATTGTGAGACTGCTATACATTACTTTCCCTCACACCCTTGACGTGGTATGGCTGGGAAATTAGGAAGTTTATATAAAAATTCAGTTGTGCTGAAGGATAATTTCATTTTTCAGTATATTTTTGACATGTAAAATTTCGATACTTATTAAAGCATTTTTAGTTGTGATGTGTGAAAACCAGATATTTTTTTTCAGTTTTTTTGTTTCGCATTTTCTGGTACTTTTATAATAAAAGTAAAATTTTTTTAACTTCAGTCTAAAAAAATCTTAGTTACTTCTTACAAACATTAATTACTAGAAAAACTTTCCAAGCTGGTTGGATCACAAAACTTGATTTAAGAAAGGCTAAAAATGTCACTTTGAATAATCTGAGAATTTGATTTTATTTCCAGTACCTTTCAGTTAAAAAAATATATATATATATTATATATATATATATATATATATATATAATTTCAACCTTAAATGCTGATTTTTCTGAATTCTATTTTTAAGTATGCATCAAAAACTTTGAAAATTATATAATATTATCGGTTAAAACGTCACGTTTGTGCCACCTTAGGGCGAAATAGCTATTTATAACACTAGATTGCCCAAGGAAGTCATTTTGACTGCTTTTTAATTTCAATTAGAAAAATAGTTGCGTATATAATGACACAACTTCTTAGACTTTTTTAGAATACATTTTTTTCCCAATTGAAGTAAATTTTTTTTATTGTTAATATTTACTATAACTTGTTATATAACTGTAAATAATATGAAAAATATTAAAAATTAATTTTAAACAAATTCTTTTACACATGAGTTATTCTTTCACAATGCAGTTATTTTGACTGCTTTTGGGCAATATAGGTATATACTAAATTTCAGTCTTTCTAGTGTTAAGGTTAAAGGTAAAAAAATCAGTTTTTTGCAAATATCTCGTTTTCTATGGCTTAATGCTATTTACACTTATTATAAATATTGTAGATAATAAATTTTTCTATAACTTTTGTTTGAAATATTTTTTATACATCAAACCATTTTTGAGATAGAGGGCGTTGAACGAGCCGCGCTTAGCTATCTGCAGCATAATGCAAAGTCAACCATTAGACATGATATAAAATGCCAAAAACTTTTTTTTACGAATTTTTAAAAAATACTCAAATTTTAAATATTTAATAATTTTTTATCAAATTCTTAATAACTTCTTCATTTATAAAGAAAATTGCAGTTAACTTTTTTCCCATGTGTCGAACATTTCAAAAAGTGCTCACAATTTTGGTTCAACATTTAATATAGTTGTGGAATTTTGTAATTATAAAAATTTCTACTTTTTGTCTTTTTTCAACATTCAACTATTTTTAAAAAAGGTACATTTTCGTTTCCGGGGCCTAAGCAATTGCAAAGTGAGTGAGGGAATATTAAAGTCGCACTGTTCACCTACTCGAGAGCTTTTGGCGACGGACTTCGAAATTTTAAACCATGGCCAAGTCACGAGGATGAGACCTGAGCTGGCACCCATCTCTTCTAACTACCACACCACACCAATGCTAGACGCTTAAGCTCCCGACAGATTCAATGTGCATCGCTCCTCTTAATAGCAGGTCTTCAGTGGTAGCCAAAATTTTAAAAGGGCAGTAGTAATTAATTGTGGGAAATTACCACGAGAACTTTGTAATGACGTTAATATAGAAAACTAACACAGACACCAGGAAGGGCTGACAGCGAGAGGGGAAGGGGAATTTCCATGACTATATGTTATGCATTCAAAAATATTAGTGCAACGCCGGGGAGAAAGAAACCTGACTGACAAAGAAAAGAAGTGAAAAAATTTCGAAAAAGGGAATTTTGTTATACACTTGGTAAAAGCCCGTGCAACTCCAAGGAGAGGGAAAAAAAGCAAAGCAATTTTGATAAAGAATATTGGAAGTACTTATTTTGTGAAGGGAAAGGAAAATTTATAAAAGTAGAGAAAACCTGTGCTACGCCGGGCCATGCAGTTAGTACACTTATAAAATAGAATTTATAAACTTTATTCAATGTATGTCTCATAACTTAACAAAGAGGTCCGCTTTTTAAATTTTCCAAAAGAAGCAGTCTCTTTGAACCTTATTTGCCTGTATTCTCCATCCAAATCAAAAACCTGATTTAACAGACCCGTGAATAATCCCATTTGATTTGTTAGTTTTTAAGTGGATGGAAGTTGATAATTTTAAAATGAAATTTATCGAACCGACATTTTTAGAATAACAGAAAAGCAACATTTACGGAATTACGAAAAAATTGGGAAGATAACTCTACCATTAAATCGACAGCTATTTTAAATTGATGAATGTCATTGCCGGAGCGATCCGCGCAATTTAGTTGTTTAAAAAAAATTTCATTGCTCGCTTTCTACTCTTGATTATATGTGAACAATTTTTTTCTCATATGAAATATATTTTGAGTTCACAAAGAAGATGTTTAAGAACTGAACATTCAGAATCATGAGCAAATTGAAAGTCATAAAATATACCTTTATATTACGATATTAAGTGGAGCTTTTCAGGGGGGCAAGGTTCACTCATTCAAATAAAATTTATTTAACTAAATTGCTGGAATAGTTACAGTTTATATTGTTTATATATTTCTTATTTTAATAAATATCTTTAAATGATGCTTAATTAATGTACAATGAAACTCAATCTGTATTTTTTTTTCATCTCTATTCCCTAAATTTGCATGCATTGCCATGAGAATCGAATTGTTTCATATATTTCCTACTGCGTGGCTAGCACTCTGAATCACATTGGTAAATTGGTTCAGCACACTACAGCAGTAAGGTTGCCGACCCCTGGCCTATATTGAATTACTTTCCACAGACAGCAAAACGCTATCGTTATTGGTTATTTGAAAACAGATCTGTGTATTGCTTCAGATATGCATTTATATCATATGGAGACTGAATTGCAGCAAAGGTAAAAGAAATTAGTTTCATCAATATTCATTCAAAAAACTAATTATATCGATGAGGCAAATGAGGGATGAGGCAAAAAACAATCTTTTTTAACTCTGTATCCATTCTCATTACTATCAGTGCCAGCCTAACACAGTTCTATGCGGGTGCATCCAAGAAAAGGCTTGCAATACCAATTACTCGAAATAGATGTAACTGGCTGCCGGAAAATTGAGGACGAGCCTAAGCGTAAAATAAATCAAATTAGGATGAAATGAGAGTTCAAAATAAGAATTATTTGGCTAAATATTGGTATTTTATATCACAAAGCAACACATACGGAGTTGCCTTAATGCGTATTCAAGTATTAAAAGAGAAGAGCTCTAAAAACTACAACCACATAATTATTTTCAAGGTCACCTTTCGTGAGTTACTAGGATTTTAGTAAATTACATTAATTCCTAATAAAATAAATGCGAAAAATCAATCATTTTAATTGTGTGGTTATCATTATTTCGTTCATTATACTTTAATTTATTATAAGAAAAGGACACACAGGCCTGTATAATATCTGTATTGATCCTTCGATAGCTCCATTCAATTAAATTGAGTCATATTCAATAAATAATACAGTGGACTGTAATTTTTAACTCTGTTTATTCCGGAGGCTCATAGCCAACTCGTTCCATTCACTCACTCTTAGCGTGGGCACGCCCAATCGCTAATCCTCTTCACCTCGCCGCATTTGCGAAGCGATGTAAGTACAAACAAGTGGCAAGGCACTCAACATACCGCCCGCCTTGACAAATTTTAAGAAAATTTTCAACATACAATAAAACAATTACAAATACATGATACAGTTTTACCACAAAAAAAAAACATAGTACACTAGGAAAGTACAATACGTAAGGTAACGGTTATACATTTACGTGGAACCTTAGAGGAAGCTCTATTATCCACTCATCATAATAAATTGTAGTACAATACGTTGCTACACAAACTTATATAATCAAAAAATCAAGGTACGATTAAAGAATCAATTACAATTAAAAGGTAATTTAACAATTTTATTAACAGGTCGTTTATATACACCTTTACCTGTTTTTAACGTTACTACTCTAGTTATGTCATTTGTTCCTGGATGAACCTCTATTATTTTGGCAAGATTCCAATTAAGTAATTTTGAATTATTTTCACCTTTAACCAAAACCACTTCATTTACCTTAAATTTTTGGTTGCCTTTATACCATTTAGGTCTCGATTGAAGACGATTTAAATAATCTGAAGTCCATCGACTCCAAAATGTTTGAGTCATTCTTTGGATTATATATAATTCCCATCTACGGAGCCTATTCATAGGAATTCCTTTAAAATCTGGATCCGGCAAGGATGTTAATGGTAACCCAATTAAAAAATGAGCTGGAGTTAGAGCTAAATCATCATTGGGATCTTCAGAGAGAGGGCACAGAGGTCGTGAATTTAAAACGGCCTCCACTTGTGTGACAAGTGTAAAAAATTCTTCATGAGTAAGAATATTATTTCCCACAACCCTTTTAAGGTGACTCTTTAAAGATTCAACTCCACAGCTTCCCACAAGCCTCCAAAATCACTTCATTTTGGAGGATTAAAATGCCATTTAATACTCTCAGAAGCAAGAAAATCCTCAAATTTTTTGGAACTTTCCTTTTTAAATAGCTCTTTTAAAATTTTACGAAACTCATTGTGTTGGCTCCTACAAAGTTAGTTCCATTGTCACTAAAAATATCGCTTGGTCTACCTCTACGAGATATAAATCTTTTTAATGAACCAGTAAATGCTTCAGTACTTAAGTTACTCACAATTTCTAAGTGAATGGCTTTAACAACAAAACATACAAAAATACAAATATAACATTTATACACTTTTTTCGCTCTACCTGAAATTAATTTTATATGGAAAGGACCACAAAAATCCAATCCTACTTTGTTAAACACTCTCTCAATGCTTACTCTGGCATTAGATAAATCTTTTGAAGCTCTCTCTCCTAATAAATTGAACAGAATCTCTGCCTTAAACCTTTCCGGTACATTTTTGTTACTGTAAGCTCTCTCTAAAGACGTAAAAAATATAACCCCCATCCTTCCGATTTACTCGTCATTTTAATTATAAGTGTTCTAACACTTTTAATGAAAACATCAATAGACGTCTTAGTTCCACCTCCGTTGAAAGAAGTCTCGCTATTACTTGCATTAGTTCTTAATTGTGCTAATTCTAACTCTGCTTTAACTCTCTCTAACTTAAGACGTTCCACCTATAATTGACCGTTATGCTTGGATTCTTGGGTTCATGCTGAACAGCGAGAATTATGACCAAAATCCTTTATATCGTATTTATCAAAACAATATATGAGCAAATAATTGAGATCATGGGTAAGCAAATCATTAAAACAGTTACAACTCAGATAAATAACGATGACACAAAGTACAATTCAATTGGGATGGATTCAGCACCAGATTTGTCCCACAATGACCAACTTGATATTGTACTACTATATTGTTTTCGGAGAAAAGTGTATGAAAGATGTGCCTCATTAATTAAGATTAGTAGTCACACTGGCGCTTATACTTATTTAATTCTCTACAAGAATTCTTAGAAACACAAATGGACTGTTATTGGATAATTGTAGGGGACAGTTATTTGACAACGCTGCCAATATGTCCGGTCGATATAATGATGAACAAGCTCTTCTAAAAGAAAATAATAAATTCCCTAATTATGTGTCGTGTGCTGCACATTCTCTTAATCTGTTTGGTGCAGAATCAGTTAAGATTGCAACTGAAATCGTGAACTTCTTTGGTTTAGTGCAACAAATATATAATTTTTTCTGCTTCGACCCATAGGTGGGAACTTCTAAATCGTGAAATTAAACTGAAATTGACCTTAAAAAGTTTAAGTCAGGCCAGCCTTAAAAGATAATTATGATAATATCGTGAATATTCTTAGGACATTTAGTGACAATGAAAATGAGAAAATTGATTTTCGAAAAGAGGCAGTAAATTTATATAATAAATTAACAAAACTCGAAACTGCCATTTTAATTATATTTTGGGAAGAAATTTACAATGATTTAATTCAGTTAACAAAAAATTACAGGCTCCTGGTTTGGGCACCTGTGAAAGAAATAAGTTAATTGTGTCATTAAAAACGTTTATAAGCAATGTACGACATGAATCAGATCAAAAACTAAAAGAGCATCAAGATGCAGCCAAAAAATTAAGTCCTAGTGTAGAAACGGAATACAGCGATGTAAACAAGAAACGGGCTATTTCAAAAATTGGCAGACAAATAAATCCACAGAAAAAGCTGTGCATGGGACAGAACAATTTAAAAGAGACACGTTTATTGGTGCGTTAGATAAGCTAATTGTAAGCAGAATATAGTAAGAAATTTAAATTTTTGATGGATTGGCAAGATCAAAGTAAGGATAACATCGACTTGTAGAGTGTACGCGTTATTATTGATTACTATTCACATGACGAAGACAACATTTAGTAAATGAAGGTGTTCAGTTCAAAATTTATCTAAAACAAACTGAGCTAGAGTTCTATATTTGTAATGATACATTCAATTTAATTTTTGAAAAGAAACTTGTTGGAGATTTTCCACAAATTTGTATACCCTTTTAAAGATTTGTCTAACGCTCCCTATTATTAGTTGTGAAGCAGAGCGTGCTTTCTCTAAAATGTCCTACATAAAAAACAAATATAGGACATCAATGAAAAATATATACTAGGCTTAATTATTTATCATTTCTTTCTATTAATACTGATCTCACCAAAGACTTAAAATGTGATGAGCAAATAAAAGAATTTTCTGCACAAAGATGTAGAATTTTTTTTTGTAAATTATGTTATTGAATATAATGTATTTCAAGTGTTTGAAATAAAAATTTTAAAAAAAACCCCTTACATTTCGTATATTTTAACCCTCCAAGCGGTCTGCATGTAAAATTCCGCCATTCCTGATATGCTTTTTCTGCCTTCAAGCAAGATTCCCAAGAGGCCGAGCCGCATTCTTAAAAGTACGGCTCAACCGCTTTTGAGAACCCCACCTGAAAGCAAAAAAATATGTGCGGTGCATTTTTGAAGCATCTCCAGAATGGCAAGACTTTAAGTGCAGACCGCTTAGAGGGTTAGATTTTCTCGCACAATTTTTTTTCAGGAAAACGGCGAAAGATTAATTATTTAGAGGGCCCCCAGATATCGTTAGCCCAGGGCCTTCAAAGGTCACGGTCCGGCCCTGCACGACACTTTTCTCTTTGACGCATCCTAATCCAAAAATAATGCTAATAATCGTGATGTTTTTACTTGCTTTTGTACTTATGAAGCAAATTTATGTTTCTCCTTTGAGTAAGGAAAGAAGCAAAAGACAAAAAGAAAAAAAAATTAACGACATATAGAAATCATCAGAAAGTTCTGACATCAAGAGAGTACGAGAAAATTTCTCAGAGAAAAGGAAAACGTAATGCACACATTCGTTTGTATGCACATACATTTTATTCTTCACCACGGACAAATGACGAGGACATCACCTGAGTTTTCACCTTTCTTTCCCCACCTGCCAACAAGACTGATCCTCTACAAATTTAAGGTATCCGACTACGTTCGGAATCGTGATTTTGCACAAAAGCATATAAATGGATAATATTTATGATATTTATGGTTACTTAGATTAGAAAATGTATATAAAATTGTTTTAAGAATATTATTACAATAAAAATTATTTAAGTACAATATTTTGACAAAAAATGAACATAGAATGACCCATTTTCAAAATATTCTCCTTTTGTGAAAAGTGCTTCTATTATAATAATATTTTGCCTGTATATAGCTCAGACCTCTGTACAGAGGCTCAACTAGAATGTTTTAAATGTATACCTTAGAAGTAGGTTTATCCATGTTTTACGACAACAGAGGGGAGAAATTTTAAGACAAAAACGTCGATAAAATTATTTCAATGGGTTGTAACTCTGAAAATAATGTGAATTTGTCAAAAAAAAAAGTTCAAACTCTCTGGAGAAGTTTCTACTTTACATAAGCACACACACACACACAAAATATTATTATTTTCGAAACATTTTTAATAAAAGGAGAACATTTTGTAATAAGGTTATTCAAAGTTAAATTTTCGCCAAAATATTGTATTTAAATAATTTTTTTTTGTCAAAATGTCCTTATATATATATAAAACAATTTTATACATGTATTCTAATCTAAGGGACACTAAATATCATGAAAATTATCCATTTATACGTTTTTTTAAAATCACGGTTCCGAACGTAGTCAGATGCCTTAACATCTTGGGTCTTTTTGTTTGAATTATTCTCATGCTATTTGTTTGTTTGTATTATTGAGAAACTCTAAGCAGGGGTTTCCAAACTTTTGTCAGTAGCGATCCTTTCGAAAAAATGATTTTCTTTTCAGTCTCCTTACATTTTACTGAATATATAGCATTGAATATAAAAAATATGCTAAAAAAATTGCACCCAAATATTTTACAAGATTAATTTAACTAAAAATATTGTCAGAAAACTAGGGGGAATACGTTTTATAAGATTTTATTTCATTCTTCTAATTTTACAAATATAAACAAGATTTCAGAAACATAGATTGTAATTGTATAATAGTTCAATTTCAATTAATAATGTAATGGGCTTTATGTATTGATACAATTTTATTTTTTAGTATTTGGCCTGAAATTTTGCTTATCATTTTCATGATCACCTAACTAACGCAACAAATATAAATATTTATTTTATTAAATAATTTTTCAATTTTACTGAATTGTATGTAAATGTATTCTATTTTTTTATAAAAAATTTAGACTTTGATGCTTTTTTGCAAAATTGTTGCCTCTTATACGGTATAGTGGTTAGTGAAGCCGACTGCTGTACCGTAAGGCCTGGGTGACCGAATGTGTGTGAACAGTGGTTGCAAAAATAAAGTGTTATTGTGCTAGAGACTCGTGAGTCCACTGCTTAAGTGTTGGAGTTATCGACACAAAAATTATAATTGTAAGTACTGATAAATTGTTATTTAATAAACCTATTTTCAAACTCTGAGGATCAAAGTAGGTAGGTATTTGCAGTTTTAGATTGTTTATATGTTTGGCAATTTTCACTGATTTCGGCATAGCTGGGCATAACACCTTTTCTCGTAAACTAAGAATCTAATATTTGTCGAAATTTAGAAAAGAACTAAAATATGCAGACCGCGCCGTGATAAACACGTTCTGACAATTCCGTTGGTGCCTGTCGGCGATCACCGCACACGGTAGGCGACCACACATACGACGAAACTATATACTTATATTCAATCAGTACGTGAGAGAGTGAGACAAACAGTGTTTCGTGTCTAAATTGTTAATTTTAATAATTAAATTATTAGAGAATTATTTATTTTATTTAGGTATATAAGTATTTTTAATTGGGAAATATATATATATATATCTTTGTAAAATGTGTTTTGATAAATTATATTTCATTATGCCCACCTTCTCGTATGTATTTACGTAGGTATACGTTGACATAGTAAATAATTGAAAAACTTGTCATCTACTGTGTTTTGGATACCTAAATAATAATTTAAAAAATTCTTTATTACAGCTTCACCTCAAGCATGGCATCTACAAAAAAAAGAGAGAGAGAGAGAGAAACTGAAGAAGAGCATCAAGAATTCAATCGTGATTGGACGGAGTCGGTTGATTTCATATGCAACTCAGATGGTCTTCCGACTTGTCTAGACTTTTTTTTAGTGGATTATTTGCAGCCTGGATGACCCCTTCCCTCACCCCGGAGAACAGCATCCTGGAGTCGGTCTTATTTTTATTATTATTATTTATTTTTTGTAGTGGATTATTCGCCCCCCCCGGATGACTCAATTGAGTGATTGGTGACGTAGTTTTCAACCAAGGTCAAGTGACGAGGACGACGCAAGAGCTGCCAACTAAGATACGATCCGATGCCTTGACCATTTTTGGCTACCACGGTCACAATAAACTCTCAACCCAAAAAACACCACCGTTTGAAAAGAACTTAAAAATGTCATTTGTCTAGTGTTTGTGTCATTCTATTGTGTATTATTATGTGTGCTGTAAAAATAAAGAATTTATGCAAGATTTTTTTTCAATTCATGGACATTTTTTATTCAAGACGCGGCAGTCCTCCATTGACAAGGTAAGAAGCCCTTTCACCTTTTTTTTCATTTGAAACAACCAAAATGAAAATAATTTTAAAATTTTAAAAAGTGATGCATTCTTATGACAAAATACAGGTTCTTAGAAGAATTTCTATCATTTCCTTTCCCGTCTCTGTCTAATTAGAATTCTATATTCTATGAATTGAGTGAAAACTTCAATGTTTGCAATGTCAACACACATATTAGATATAGGTCATACAAAAATTTAGAAATTCCATTAGAACATTTCCAAAAGTCATCCAAAGCATCCAAGGTCTTATGACTTGGTAATCAATCAAAGGTATAATTTTCTTATGACTTGACAGGTGTATTTGAATGGATTCATGGAATAATTGATAATTCATTCTTCTTATATGGTCTGACAGGTGTATTGGAAAGGAATTCATTGTTCTTATGACTTGGCAGGTGTATTTGAATGGAATTTATTCTTAGAATGTTGTACTTGAAAAGAGCGCGTCTTTCTTTAATAACTTCCCTTACTTGAACTAGATTTAAAATTTCTTGATCTACTGACGGATTTCCGATAAGCGTTTTTAGATAGTTTAATCAGCGATACCAACCAGCGGCCGCGGCATGGACCCACCAACCCTTTCTTAAGGGCCCGGTCATGACCCATTGCTCTGAAAATTCACTTATTTAAGAACATTGTATTAAAGATTTGGTGGGAAATTTTTGTCAAGAAATCAAATATATCAATTTTGCTTTTGCGTCGGTGTCGTACGGGTACGAATTGATATTCTTTTTCTATTTGGAACGGTTACGGTTAGTGATAACAGACAACAGTGCTGTAACGACAATTTTATGGATGTAAATAATTTGTAACTATCTTTCATATCTTACAAACGAAAAATATTCGAAGAAAATATATTGTTTCAAGACGAGTGGGAGGTTAACTATTTTGTAGTGAAAAACAAACATGGATCAGTAATTGTTTGATTTGTCACAAGTGATGAATTTAAAAACTACCAATGAACAGGGGATCATTCAATGACACTTCCTATAAGATCTCTTTCAAGAGGTGATGAACAAACTCTTTCTCTTGAATAATCCTTGCAACAGCAACAAAGTGTTTTGCAAGTGTTAATATCACAGCGGTAACAAAGACATTCTATGAAGTCTATTATATTATTGGTAATCGTATGAAACCGTTTACTGAGGCAGAAATTGAGAAGGAATTGTTTCTTACATACTTCTAATTTAGTGTTAGTGACAAAAAGTAAAAAACATAAAAAATTAATAATTAAAAAAAACAGAACAGGAGCTATAACAATTAGATCAATTTCCCACATTTTAAATTTCTAATGTTACCTTGGTCTTAAAGCATTTCTCTCCCCTCCCCCATTTATCCTCATGTTGCGGCCCACGTCAAATAACTAACATATGCATGCGGTCCGCGTGAAATAACTGACAAATGAATGCGGCCCAGTAGATAAAACGGTTGAGTGCCCCTGGTCTAAGCAATGGTGCAATTTGGGGTCCCAGGGGCCGGCGGGGTACGAAAAGAAGGAAATCAGTCCCTTACAAAAAAGTTACAGGAGTTTTCGCTTGAAATTTGAACCCCGAATAGAACCCGTGTAGCGAAACTTTGAAATAAATTTTCTAAGCTCTGACGCAATTTGGGGCTGCCGGGGTTCGAAAAATAGAAATTGAACCCTTAAAAAAAAGTTACGGTAATTTTCCACATCTGTTTTCAAATTCGGGTTGGGCGCCTTCGATTCCTCCTAGAACCTGATTTTCGAGTAAAAGGCATGCTCTGGTAAAAAGTTATTCGAGAAAAACGCACTTTTAATTAAAAAAGTGGTGCGTAACGTTATTTTAGACAACAGATGAACTATTAAGACCAGAGGTACTCAACCTTTTTTTCGGCTGGGCCACATACATATGTCAGCCACTTCACGCGACCCGCATACATATATTAGTTATTTCATTCGGGCCGCAACATGAGGATAAATAGGGAAGGACGAGAAATGTGTGTGCTTTAAGATGCTTAATTTAAAATGTGAAAAATTGAGCAAAATATTATAACTCCTGTTTTGCTTTTTTAATATTATTTTTTATATTTATTTTTTTTACTATCACCAAATTAGAAGCATTAAGAAACACTTCCAATTTGCATCAGTAAACGGTTTCATGTTATTACCAAATATAACAAACTTCATGGGATGCTTTGTCACCGCTGTGATATTACCCAAATGATAAAACACTTTGCTGTTGAAAGGATTATTCAAAGAAAAAGTTTATTCATCACCTCTGTGAAAAGATCTTATAGGAAAGTGTCATTGAATGATTCCCCGTTATGGTATTTAAATACATCACGTGACAAATTTAAAAATTACTGATCCATGTTTGTTTTCACTACAAAAAGCCAACTTCAATTGTCTTAAAACATATTTTATTCCGAATATTTTTTGCTTGCAAGATATGAAGATAGTCAAAATTAATTCCACCCAATGTTCATTCACTGTTGTTTTATCACTAACCGTAACTGTTCCAAATGAAAAGAATATCATCACGCATACACCGACAAAAAAAAAAGCAAATTGATATATTTGATTTTGACAAAGAATTCCCACCGATTTTTTAAAAAAATGTTCTTAAATAAGTGAAGTTTCTCAAGCAATGGGCCATGAACGGGGCACATAAAAAGGCTCGGTGGGCCACATGCGGGTGATCTATGATGACATGCAAGGGGTCCACGTCGTCGAAAAAATAGAGGGCCATGAGGTGTAAATGGGGTTTTACGATAGTAGCTCTCATTAAACTAGATCGTGATTTTAATTTTAAAAAGAAATTTAATCAAGTGGAAGCCAGACTTATCTATTTAACAGATTTATTTACTAAATTTAATGGGAAC